>PVJD01001444.1:0-266372 GCA_004026545.1 Mormoops blainvillei | reverse complement strand
TCTCTGTCTCTCTCTCTCTCTCTCTGTCTCTCTCTCCCCCTCTCTCTTTCTCTCTCTCCCCCCACTCACCCCTCCTCTCTCCTGAGCTCCAGGGGCCCTTCTTTTGCTGTAACTTGTTTCCTGAACCCATTTCTTCTACAGCTAGAAAGAAAGAAAGAAAAGAAGGAAAGGAAGGGGAGAAGGAAGGAAGGAAGGAAGGAAGGAAGGAAGGAAGGAAGGAAGGAAGGAAGGAAGGAAGGAAGGAAATTTTTAAAAGTGTCTAACACTGGTAAATATCTAACACTGGGTTTCAGAAGAATGGGGACTTGGCAATAGGTCATAGGTTTCAACCCTTAAGATTTCCACAGCCCCATTCATGGATAAGGGTGAAGTCTGAAGCTCAACGTCAGCATGAGTGGCCTGCTCAGCTTGCTGGGAGTGAGCTTCCTGTCCGTCTTCCTCCTGGGAACATACAACATCTTCTGGAGATGATTTGTTGTTAATGCTCTGGCCCAGACATAACCAGGCTCACTCTGAAGTTAAAAGTTGCCCTTGGGGTTCAAAGAGAAAATCCCAGGCTGGTCTCCAGTTGTTTCTGTTTGTTTGATTTATACATGGTTCTTGACATTTAAATATCTTAAGTGCTCAGCTCAACCAATTTTCACATGCAGACATACATAGCCAACACCCAGATCCAGATATAGAACCTCTTCACCCCCTGGAAGTGTCTCCCCACAGCCCCGTTTAATCCTAAGGGTTACTGCCGTCTTGACTCCTGTCATCATAGATTCATTTTGCCTGCTTTTGGACTTTATATCAATGAAATGCTAAAGGAGATCCTCTTCTATGTCTGGCTTTTTCAATACAGCATTTTATCTGTGAGATTCATCCAGTTGCATCTGAAGCAGCAGCGTGCTGCTTTTCATGGACTGAATCTTCCATTGTCTGAATCCATTGTGGAAATACATCCTTGTATCCCTTCCACTGGGATGGGTTTGTGGGCTGTTTCCAGTTTCTGGCTATTATAAATAGTGCCACTCTCCATGTTCATGTATAGCCCTAGTTAATGACTGACACAACTTTCCTTGTGTCAGTCATTAACCTCTTGGTGCCCTCATTCTAAGAGTGCCCACTTATAATCATGAATGTAGCTTTTGGAACCTTTGGATAGAGAGGAATAAACTGGTGAATGTTTATAAAGCACCTTGAACGTTAGAATTAAAGGATTATTTACTTTGAAAAGTAGTACGATTGGTTGTGTAAAATAGTTGTGCAGCGTCAAGCAAGCTATTAGACATCTCTCAACCTCAATTTCCTACTGTATAAAGTGGCCGTAGTATCAGTATTGTGCAAAAAATAATAGAGTTATAAGAATTAGATGACATAATGAGAAAAAGCACTTACAGCCCAACCAACTGAGCACTCAATGTTAATTGCTATTACTGACTTTTCATTGTAATAAAAAAAGTCAAGTCAAAGATGCTATGAAGTTGCACAGGATTATGAACACAAGGTAACCGATGGAAACCAATGCCACACTTTGAGTAAAAATGTTGTTTTTCCTCTTACTTTAGATCCTCTTTTGCTTCAACCTGAATTTCTACATTTGAATAAAACTCTCTAGTCAAACAGATCTCCTAGATAGGACCTGGAGCCGGAGGAACAGAGAAAACTTGGGTGGGGGAAGCTGATCGTTGGGGGGGCAGCATTAACTCTTGGCATCCTTTTCGCTTTGGGTTAAGGGACAGTTGTTTTTGATGTTGTGCATCTGGCTTGGATTTCTCTTTGTCCCCAACCTTCTCGCAATATGCGATGATTTGGATTCAGTGTGATGCAGTCCAGTGTCAGGAATTTCAAAGGCTTGGAGGGATAACAACTATTCCCAGTCTTATAGGTAAGCAGATCCACGGGCTTTCAAATGAAATCACATTGAAGTGTCAGATATTAGGTGTGGTCACTATCTAGGTAGCTTTGATGAGAATGTACAAACATTTGAGATTGAAAAGGCAGAACTCATCTTCAGTCTGGATCCCCAGATGTACCATCCTGGTCACCTCACTGTCAGCCAAGAAAGCTGCTCCATTGGGCAACCACCCAAAGAAAGAGGGAGAAATAACACTTCCTGCACCTAAAGGTATTTCCTAACTCTGAACAAAAACATACTTTAAAAAATTTTACTTACAGAAAAGTTGCAAAAATAGTACTAAAAAATCATATCTGCCCCTTGTCCAGATTCCTCAAATGTTAGCACTTTGTCACGTTTTTATCGTTCTCCTTTCTCCCTCTGTTTACACTCGCACAGCATCCTCTTTCCTGACCCATTTGGGAGTTAGTTGCAGACATTGTATCCTTACCCTTAGCATGTGTTTCCTAAACTCAGAAACACTCTGTTACACAACTGCAGCAAAATGAACACTGATTCAGTGTTAACTCTATTGCCTCATCTGCAGACTTTATTCAAATCTCATCTAACGTTCCCCTAATGTCTTATAGTAAGTGAAATAATTATTTTTGGGTCCAGAATCCAAACTAAGATAACACGTGTATTTAGCTGAATTTATTTCCTCAGAAAAATATTTTAAGGGATCTTGAACCCTCGCTATTAGAATATCCTTTCAATAAAATAACACTTGCTTACCTGTCAACTCAACGATCAATGGAAGAACTAGGCCAAAAAAAATGTCTTCTAAAATATTTGCCTGAGCTTATGGCAGAGGAGGCATAAAAGTAGTTAAATATATTTAATTGCATTGATTATATGCAAGAGAAACTAAGAATTCATCAGGGAAGATGTTTTTCTTCCTGGCTTTTCAGAAGAAAAGGTTGGAATGTGACAGTGCTGCTAAGTTTTGCTGGGTGGAGGTGTGTGCAGTTACAACTTGCCTGCCCTCTAACCAGTGCATAGAGTTGCAGATGTCCATTCCAAGAAAGCAGACCTGCATTTCTTCCTTCTTCAGACAATGGTCACAGTATCTGCACTTTCTTTGGCAGATGTGGTGTTGGAAAAAGCCATGCACAAGTGCATCTTGAAGCCCCTGAAGGGGCATGTGGAGACCATGCTGAGGGACTTCCACATGGCCGACGGCTCATGGAAACAACTGAAGGAGAACCTGCAGCTCGTGCGGCAGAGGAATCCACAGGAGCTGGGAGTCTTCGCCCCAACCCCTGATTTTGTGGATGTGGAGAAAATCAAAGTCAAATTCATGACTATGCAGAAGATGTATTCTCCAGAAAAGAAAGTCATGCTGCTGTTGAGGGTCTGCAAGCTTATTTACACTGTCATGGAGAACAACTCAGGTGAGGCTGCCACTTCCCGCTTGGCCAGTGATGTGGCCAGTGACCAGACCAGTCACAAGTCAGGCTTTCTGATTCCCGATTGCTCTTCCTTTCAGTCTCTTGATTTTACCAAGCAGCTCTCAAAAATACAAGTGTTAGTTGCATGCAACAGATTAATAGCACCAAAAAAATAATCTTAGGAGGGCAACAAGATTTTTGCGATACCAATTTATTAAAGATTTAGTGCAGAGTAATAAATACATATTCAGTCTCTGGAGTCCAAGTTCAAATCCTAGCTCTGTGAATGAGTTAATTAACTGTGAGACTTTGACCACCCTACTTTACCTTCTAAGATGCAGTGTCTGCACGTGTTGTTGGATATGACCCTTTCCTGCATAGGGTGGGTATTAGATAGGACGAGGCCTGCATAGCCCCAAGCACAATGGAAATATTAGCAATAATCATTATTACATTTTGGCCAGTGAGGGTATGTGTCAATGGTCTACAGCATATGTCAGAACCTTGGAACATGCAATAATGATGCAGTTTTATTACAGCCATTTCATTGGCTCTCCCTTCTTTTCCACAAGCTGAAGCAATGTAATTGGAATTCACAAAGGAGCTACAAAGTTGGGAAGTAAGCCTTAGGATTTCCCCCTGTGCTGCTTCTTATAGATCCTAACTATGACACATAGATAGTGACTGAGCCCTGCATTGTTCTAGGTCTTCAGGGAGCCTAGTATAATTCCATGGATGACTAGTACCTTTCCCACTGAGTGAAACTGCTTCATGGAGAAGGAACTGAGAGAAAACACCAACCTGAGTAACCACGCCTTGAGTAGATAGTAGTGTGTGTGCATTCAAATCGTTGAGGAAGGACAGTACATGAGCTCTTAGGCTAGCAATGATGGCATATGAACATCACCTCTTAAATTTATCAGCATATTTCACATACAGAAAATATATTTTTGTAGTTCATGAAACCATTTATAAAAGACCCTAGAAAATATCTGCACAGGATTACATTCTTCGGAAATACAGGTTCTCAACTTCAGCACTAATGGCATCCTCACCAGGTAATTCTTTGTTGTGTGGGCTCTCCACTTCCTGTGGGAAGTTTACCAGCATCCCGGATGTCATTTGCACCCCCACCCTCCAGTCTCAACAATAAAAATGTCTCTAGACAATGCCAGTTTCCCCTGAGGGACAAAATCACCCCTGACCCTTGTGGAGAATCAATTCTGTAATGAAAAATAGCAAGAAGGATTAAAATCTTTTCGTTGTTTATTAATCATGTATATCTATTCTACATATGCTGAATTAGCACACTTAAATAAATTGTGTGCTCACCTCAAGCAGAGAACAGCCTTTATTCCTGGTTTGAGTTGGGTCCTCTCATAATGTTTGTGATTAACTTGCACGGACAGCAGTAGGAAACAAGAAACGAAGAGTTAACATAATAAGAGGACACCTTGTAAATTCGTTTGTTATATTACTTACTGAAAGTTAAGCTATTTAAAAGTACTGTATCCTATTGCATAATGATATAACTCGTGACAGTGGGGGAAAAAAATCTTTCCTGTGTTCTTTGACTCCTAGATGCTCATTCTGAAATTGTGAGTGAGGGCTGGTCTGAGACATGTGCAGTGGGAAGGATGGTGGGATACACAGGATTCCAGAAACACCCACCTCTATTTAAGAATAGCACATTTGCCCAGGATGAATCCTCGCTATCTAATAAAAGCAGCAAGTAAGAAAAGAAAGAAAGAAAGAAATGTTAGTAAAAAATATTCTTGTCTTCCCCTATCCTCCTAATCCCAGGGAGGATGTACGGTGCTGACGACTTTCTGCCAGTCCTGACCTATGTCATAGCTCAATGTGACATGCTGGAACTGGACACAGAAATTGAGTACATGATGGAGCTCTTAGATCCTTCACTGTTACATGGAGAAGGTAACGTGCTTTCAGAAAGGTGGGAAGAACTGGGTGCTTTTGGGGGTTTTGGTTTTTGTTATTAAGATGAAGTTCACATAACAAAATCAACTGTTTTAAAGTGAACAATTCAGTAGCATTTAGTACACTTACAGTGTTGTGCAATACGCCACTTCTATCTAGCTCCAGAAATATACCCCAAAATAAAACCCCATTCCTATTAAGCAGTTATGTCAGAGCTTTATTAAAATCCTAAGGGTTAAGTCCAGTTTTAATTTAAAAGAATTTGCTGGCTTTTTTTAAACTACAGAAGTAATGCATATTCATTGAAGGAAATTTGGAAACATCAGAAGAACACGCAAAGTGTAACCGTGCCATAATTATACTTTATCGAGATTGGTTAATTGCAGTTTTAAAATGTTCAATAGAATAAATGCTATGTTGAAAAAGAAATGGTTTCTTTGATTTCAAGAGGAAGCTGAAATCAAACTTTTGTTAGAGAATATTTCTACTGTCAGAGTAAATGTCTGGCTGTTATATCAGTGAAACAGATAAAGGCCTTCTTTTTCATCATTTAAAGAAATTTTTGTTTTCAAGATGAAAACGGCACTGATTTTCTTTTTTATTTAGACAATAGTATCTGCTCATTGTTAAAATACAAATACAGTAGAGTAAAATCGAGGCAGTTTGCTTTCAGTTTACCCTGGCAGTTCAGTTTCCTTCTTGTGCCTGCCTGACCCCAACCTGTCTTACCAGAAATTCCTTCTCCTTACACATTGGCTAGGTATTTTATCATGGAATAATTTGGATGTTTGTCATCGTGGTACACAGCCTTGAAAAACAGAAAAAACTGGGACTCTTCTGTGAGGCCGTCTTTTCAAAGGAGAACAAGTCAGGGTCTGTGCATTGTGCATCCTGCTCATCCATTTCCATGTGCCCCTGTAAGAACCCAGATAGACCCTGAGTTCTGAATTGTTGCATAGACCTTTTTTTTTTCTTTTTCCCAGTGAGTTTTAGTCCAAGCTTGAGTAAAAAGGTCCAGCAGTTGATAGGATTCCACAGGGATGTGTCATACTTGTATTTTCCCTGAAGGGAACTTAAATGTATTGTCGCCCCAGAACGTGTTCCTCAGTCCACTATTGCTTGGCTTTCTTATTAGGCCTACCCTCCTCCTTGGAGTCCATGAGGTGCATCTTCTACCTCTCTAGGGTTAGCGCTGACTCAGGATTAGTGAAGATTATCTTTTCATCCTGTCCCCCAGCCCCAGACAGATGTGAATGAGCCTCTTTCATTCCTTTGCCCTCTCACCTGTTTATTTCCCCTCATTATTGCTCACAACTTAAGCTACCAAGGCTTTCCCTCCTAGCTCTGCCCTGGGGTTTGACAGGAGGGAGGAAAGCACATGGATTTGTCCAGTGGCCAAGAGAAGTATTCAGGCCGTCATTTTACACTTATTATATATTGCATCATTTTTATAATGTTTTGCGCATCTGGGTGGGTTTTTTTTTTAGCTTCAATCATGTTTAATTCTAGTAATAAGTATGTCAAATTCTTGGCACTTTAGGGAAAGGCCATGCCAGTTTCACTCAGAAAATTACTGTTCTGTTGCTGAGAATGCGTACTTAGGACAAACATATGCTTACATCTTGTGGCCTGAGGATCTAGACAGACATTCCCTGCCACTTTTCCCCACTTTCCCCAGAGGAAGACACTTGCCTGGACACTGTTGATGACAGATGAGCAGGTTGCTGTCCTCACCTCCAGAAATCATACATGAGAGAAACACAAGGGCCCAGCTAATGAACATATAGCAGCCTGTGAGCTCATGCTTAAACTAGAGCCTGCTTCCACTTAACTATGTCTCCGGCTGCTTGGCTGCCTTCCTGGGGAGAGCAGGGCAGCCAGTCGGGTTGGCTGTAGTTACAGACCAGGCCTGTGCTCCAGTGAACTGAAGCTTTGCAGACCTGGAGGAAGAAGCTGCGGGGCAGAAAGCTGCGTCACTGACCCAGCCCTCCGCATGCCTGCCCCAGGCCCTCTTCGGTTGCCAGGCAGTAGCCCACATCTCTTTTCTGCTGTTTAAGCAGGTAGTTTCGTTACGGAAAAAGCATCATAGAACCCCTTTTAAGTGCACAGCTCTTGTGGCAGGGCTTTAGTTTTGCTGAAATGTAAACCTTCCTCTAATTGCATCCACATGTTTCAAAGTGTGGTCAGTTTTGTGCTTCCAGTGTTTTGCGTTTTCTCTTTAGTGGCCTGAGCAGATCACAACTATGGAGTCTAAAATTTGATGTCCAAAGGAAACACGCTCCGTCCCAAACTTAATTGTAAAGTCCCAGTTCTAATACTAGCACCTCTTTCTTGAATATTTAAGTCAACATTAATTTCTCCTAAACTTCTGTGTAGTATTTAAATGTACTACTGTGTTTCATGTTGAGTCATGTGCTGATTTGTTCTTGGGGCAAATATTTGGTAAAAATCAGCTACTCACAGTTTTTTACCAGCATGTGGAGCTGCCTTGGGGAACTTACCCCCAGCTGGTGGGCAGTTAAACTATTGAAATAACGCTAAACAAAAAGACTGACATGTGATGTGTGCATGAAAAGTATATTGCTCAGAGTGGCCTAGATGATGCTGCCATAAAAATATAACCCCCAAATCTCCGTCGGTGACCTGAAAACCAAAGGTGTTTCTTTCTCAAGTTACATGTCCACTGGGACTCACAGGGGTCTCTGCTCATTTCTCAGATGGTAGACCAATTGCATTTTGACTGTTGTCACTTGTTGAACAGAGAAAGAGTTGTTTGGGATCTCGCATTAGCAGCTAAATACTTTGGCCATGAAAGTGACACAAAACTGATTGAACCACAACTCCTTTCTGATTCCTGCATGAATAAACTTCCAGTGTTTGTTTTCTTTAATAAGTTTATAAACTTCTGAAGAGCAGGGACTCAGACTCTGTTTCTTACAAACTCTTGGGCTCTGGTAGAGGTTCAATAGCATTTTGACAAAGAATGTCTCAATTTAAAATGCGGGTGCCCAAGTGAGGAATTTTTAATTGATGTTCATGGCACCGCCTAGTGGTTTTATAGCACAGTGCTTGCAAGTTCCTCAGAAGGCACCAATTGTAGTTGCGGACAAAACTGTGAACACATTTCTGTGTATCTCACAGTGTTGTAGTTTTTAACATTTTACAAGCATAAGAAATCATTACTAAATGCACCATCAAAGGAAAATTACTTGCTTCTCCTTGGAAGTTACTTTTTCCTAAATGTGTCACCTTAGTTCCCAAGTAAAGGTAGGAAAGGGAATAAGGAGGGAGAAATTTTGAGGAACCCATATTTTGCGAACACAGCTGTATGTTGTGCAGTCCTTTCAAAGCATATACTTTGCTGAAAATTTAGAAAATATTAATTCCTTAAAAATAAAAGAACCCCAAGGAAGTTGCCAGGAGATGTGTGGACTCGTGTTGCTAAAGTAAATGATTCTGGGTCTCAGAGCTGTTGACCTCACCACCTCACACGCCGTCCCACCTCCATCAGGCCTCAACAAAAAGGCCTGACCTTTTCTGGCAAAACGTTTGCACAGTTGCACTTAAATAATTTAGAGGTTTCTGTATGTGTTGCCCACTGGAATGGGAATCCCATCAGTGAAAATAAGACGTTGTCAGCCAGGGCTGCCAGTGTCCCCCTCTTGGGTGACCCATGGGCTTGGGTCACCCAGTGCACCTGTAGGGATGACTGATGAACGGACAGATGGAGGCGTGAAGGACGTGCTCTAGACATGTGCTTCTGTGGTCCCACAGAAAACGTATGTGGGATAAACGGGGAAAACACAAGGCACAGCCTCTACAAGTCCCCTAACTTATCACCAGAGTAAGAAACTCTTGGACACTCGCTCTTTTTGTCCTTTCTAGGAGGCTATTACTTGACAAGCGCCTATGGGGCACTTTCTCTGATAAAGAATTTCCAAGAAGAACAAGCTGCAAGACTGCTCAGCTCAGAGACCAGAGACACCCTGAGGCAGTGGCACAAACGGCGAACCACCAACCGGACCATCCCCTCAGTGGATGACTTTCAGGTGTGTGGCCAGTGATGGTGACAAGGGGTAGGTGGAGGCACGCTGCTTCCCTTGTCCTCCATGAAGGCAGAGCTGGCTCTCAGGGAGTCCGAGGTTCCCCCTTTATCAAATTAGCCAGTGGAAGAGATATTTTTAAACCACCCTCTGACCTTGTTGTTTCACTTCTCTGTTTTGCTTATATTAAAAAAAAAAAAAAAGAAAGGAAGAAAGTGTGTGTTTGGCCAAGGTTTTGCTGCACTTAAGGAAACAAAGTCAAATTAAAGCAGTATTTCTCCCCAGAATGTTCAGTATTGATGCTGAGCACCTGAGCAGACAGGAAGGACGTCAAGGAGGAAGCTCTTGGCACAGGCGGTGGGCACTTTATTTCATCAGAAGACTGAGTGCAAATAGCAGTGTTAGGCACTGCAGTCAACCTGGTAACCTGGTCTCTCTGAGAAGAGGGAGAGATGCAGTAATGCTTTCCCTCCTCTCCTTCCTTTTTCTCTACCCATTCCCCCAAAACAGAAGACCCCAGAATCTCACTGGCAGCATCAGCTCTGGCAGCCAGTCAGGTCCTGCCTGGGTCCCCATCTGGAATTTTCCATGACTGTGAGCTGGTGCCCAGGAATATGAGATTCCCAAAGAGCTTGTTTCTTAAAGAGGAGAGGCAGATTACGGCTATAGAAATTTTTTCCCAGCACAATAACCCTTGATTTGCTTATAGTCTATGAAATTATGAATAAGCCTACAAATGTCTTTGAGTCATATTTTGAAAGTTTCAAATCAGATTATAAAACTTGACTGCATTTTGTTTCTATGTGCCATGTGGTGAATTTTTAAGCAGGACAGATTTGTACATGTCCATATTCAGATTCACCTTTCTTTCCTTTTCTGCTTCTTAGTGCTCTGACAATACTCAAAGGTACATTTGGTTCATAGTCAGCCCTTCTGCAAAGGCAAGCTCATCAAGTTCTTCTCTAAGATAGCAGTAGCCTCAGAAATTCCTTCCCGGGAACATAAATCTAGAAGGCAAGACCCCCTGCCCCCTCGAGCTGTGGAAGAGTCATCCATGTGTTAGGGATTTTGCATTTGCCCTTGGGATACTGGGAATTCCTTTCCCAGGTGGAGACTCCTAGTCTACATACCCTCTGAGGAGAGGAACAGAAGAAATGGAAAAAGCACTTTCTTCATCTCCCCACCTGTCACCAGCCCCTTCCTCCTGTCCCGTCTCCAGCTGGAACTTCTAACCTAGAGACCCCCAGAGTCCACAGTTCCCCCTTCTTTCTTCACATCCCTTCCCACTGGCCCCGCTCACTCAGGAGATGCACACCTTAGAATATAACTCAAGAGGGGAATTGTCAGCAGTCCATTTCCATTTGGGTGTAAAAACAAAAATTCAGACACAAAACTCCCTCTGGAACTCCTAAATCAGAGGTCACAGATGCACACATAGTCTCCTCACATTGAAGAGGCAGCACACCACAGTGGTGAAGACACTGGAACTCTGGGTCTGCCACTCACTAGCTGTGTAGCCTTGGGCAAATTGCTTAGCCTCTCTGTGCCTCAGTTTCTTCACTAGTAAAATGCAAAAAATGCAGACTTCTCTCACAATGCTCTCTTCAGAAGTCAGTGAGTAACTGGATACCAAGTGCATAGGCCAAGTTTTGGGTGGGGGGTTGAGATGGGAGAGGACAGGGTTGGCTAAAATGGAGCATGTGTGTTCACTAAGGAGTTCTAATTCAAGCATGTCAGAGTTTCTTACCAGTGCAGAACTCACTGCCCTTCCCTTTGAAGGAGCTTTCCCTTCTAACATCCCAGTAAACCCTCACGTGGGACCCTGGAAAGAGAGCACCATTTCCTTTCACTCCTGAGTAGGGTTTCCAGATTTAGAAGAGGAGCATGTTTTATGTCTGGAAAATCAAATTTAACTGGGTGTTCTCTATTTTATCTGGTAACCCCACTCCTGAAGAAGAGGAAACTGAAGAAATTATCCAGGGTCACAAAATCTCAGAGAGCCTGGTATGAGTGTAAGATTCTTTATACCTCATTTGGGCTTTGTGTCTGTGAGATCGAAGGTTTATTGTATTTTGTGATGGCATACACCTGGCACTGTTCACCGTGCCAAACCTGCAGACGTCTTTTACTTTCCCGCAACACCACTTTGCACTTAATCACCTCCATCTCCAAAGCCTTCTAGGAGAATCAACATGTTTCTCCTGCTGACGTTTTCCATATTGCACTCAGAGCCTCTTGTATTAGATTAAACCACATGAAATTGCCATTTGGAGAAGTGAAAAATAGTCAAATATTGGCATTATCCTGTGGTCTGACCTAACATTATTGCCCTTGCTTATGCCTCATGAAAAGTCATCCAAAGTGAGTACAATATGTGCTCTTGTGTCTGCATATTTTACATGTCTCTGCCTGCTGACTCCTGGTTCAGGCTCTTCTGTTTAGTTTGTTTTTCAAGCTGGGAATAAACTCAGTATTGGCTCTAGTTCATAGTCTTCACCAGGATTTCTTAGCCAGGGTTTAGGAAGGACACTCAAAGATCAGAATAGCTGAATGAACTTCCTGTTCCTTATATTTGTAATGAATTAAAATACAGCCACTCGGTCCATATAGTTTTTCTCCCCAGAGTCCAAATTTAGCTCAGCCTCTTTCCTCGCACTCGAAGTACTTGTGTCCTGGCATTATACATCCGGAGAAGCCAGAGCCTGCAGTGGCTTGCAAGACAGACTTCTCACTTGCATCCCATTGTGCTCACTTATTGCTGCTCTGCCTCGTTTCCCTCTTCTCACTCGGCCCCAATGTCTCTCTTTCCACCTGCAGAATTACCTCCGAGTTGCATTCCAGGAGGTCAACAGTGGCTGCACAGGCAAGACTCTCCTTGTGAGACCATACGTAACCACTGAGGACGTGTGTCAGCTCTGTGCCGAGAAGTTTAAGGTTGAGGATCCTGAGGAGTACAGCCTCTTCCTCTTCGTTGACGAAACATGGCAGCAGCTTGCAGAGGACACTTACCCTCAAAAAATCAAGGCTGAGCTGCACAGCCGGCCACAACCCCACATCTTCCACTTTGTGTACAAGCGCATCAAGAATGATCCTTACGGCATCATTGTCCAGAATGGGGAAGAAGACTCCACCACCTCATAGATGACACCTGGGACTTTCCAGCAGTGCATTCAAAGGGGGGTTAGGAACCTAGCCTTCTGGCTTCCACGTGCTTGTGTTCGAAAAGTAGTCACCTCCTTGCAGACCCCTCAGTTCAGTGACTAAGCCATCCACGGGCTGACTTGGCCAAGGGCATCTTTAGCCACATTGCCCAAGCAAAGTAGCTGAGGTTCATGAAACAGTAGGATTCTCCTTCAGAGATGGAGAATTGCATTTGATGGTCCAAGGGTCCTACGATTGTTTGCTACCTACCTGCAACCAGGTTCTAGGTGGATTCACAAGTATGTATATGTGCTGAATAAACCGATAAGGTACAAGCTCCTCTCTTGAATTCAACAGCAGTTGTGTGACAAGATTGGCCGATGCAGTGCGTCTGGTACTTCTCAGTTCTTTGGATGGTTTCTTTCACCTTTTCCTTTTTTTTTTTTTAATTTTGCAAAGAGTGTTTGTGTTTTTATATATTTCATAGAAATTTTTATAGCAGTTGCAGGTAAACTGTCAGGATTGGTTTTTAAAATATTTTTGTAACTTTAAAATATTCTATAATTATGCATGTGATTTTAACATTTAATATTCAAAAAGAAATCTCTTGCTGGATTTGAGAGTATTGCATTTTACAAGTCTCTCTTCTATAACTGGATGTTTTGGCAACTCTGTGGGGAGAGACTGCTGGATTTCTTAAAGTGATGTATTACTGACACTGGCCTTTGGAAATCTGATGTACTGTTACCTTGTTCACACTCAGTGATATTTGCTGTCTCGTGTTTAACCAAGTGATGTTGAGGATCAGGAGAGAAATGAATGTAGAGAGAGACGGAGAGAGAAATACAGACTCTAGCAAAGGACTAAGGAGTTAGTCTGCTGGTTCAGGCTCCTTGAAGAAAGTGGGAAAAGGAGATGGAGGAACTGTTTATGCTGAGGATATTGTAAATATGCAGTGAGATTTGGCTAAATTTTTCCATGTTATTTGCTTTTAGAAACAATTTTGAAAACCCTGTGAGGGAAAAAATAATAAGGATAACACTTTTTTCTCTTTTCCACGTAAGTCAAAACTAATAGCATCAAATGATTCGGGGCAGAAACCAAGTAATGTCTACTGTGACTTTCATTAAGTTAAATAAGATGCTGTTTGGAAAAGAGTTTACAAATGCACCAAAAAAGCCATCTGAATTTTAAGAATGTATGGTGAAGTAAATTTATGTTTTGTGAAACCTGGTTAGGGGTGCACAAAGCTTGAGGGTCTTGTATCAGTGTAACACAAGTAGTTGCTAAAACGTGTTATTGTACTGTGTAAAGATGTGTAGTCATCTAATTTAATTGGCTTTGTACCTTGTTCCTTTGTTAGCTTTTGTGATACATCCAGAACCCTCAGCACATACTGTGTTGTATTTCCTTTTGTAAATGATGTTTAAATGGAATTTTGCACATAATACATTGTAATACTGTACAATAATCATGTATGAAAATAATTTTTGAAATATTCTTTAGTTGTCTTTCTTCTTTGGGAAGCAGAATATAATGTGTGCTACATAATGAGATGTTAATCTGAAACCCAAGCCAGTGTTTGTGGTTAGATAGTCCATAGAGAGGAAACTGAAAAGTTTACCCTTTTTTCAGCAGCTTATGTGCTGGTATGAGGCAAAAATCCAAGAGCAGAAGGAAAAGCATGTTATAACCTGAAAGGGTTTCCAGTGTTACCTAGCCAGCAATTGGCTTAGTTGGACCTAGAGACAGTCACAGTTAGGAAAAGGGCCCTGCAGACAACACCTGCCCCCATTCTTTTGCAACCTCTGAAGTGCCCTGGCTGAGAGTTCAGTGCTCTTTCAAAATCAGCAGGGCAGAGCCTTGGTCTTCTTTGCTGCTATATTCCTGGTGCTTGGAGCCCTGTCTGGCAGTTAGCACAGGCTTTATAAGTCCTTGTGTCAACAAACTTTCTAACCCAGTGGAATGGATACTTCAAGATCAGAAGGATGGCTAAACAGATTGCCTGCTTTTTGTATTTGCAATGAATTGAAAATGACAGTCAACCCATATAGTGGTCCTCCTCACTCCAAATTAAGGTCCTTAATGCCATTCTTATCCTTAGAAACCAATACTCTGCTGATTTAAAGCAAGCCAAAATATCTGCATGGGAGGCAGTCTCAGCAACCTTTAGCAAGATGACAGCAAGATCAAAATAGGAAAAGTTAGTGTGAGCAAAAGAAAACATCACAAGACAGCCCCTGGTTTTGTCATTGGGCAATATTTCCCTGCTAAAGTTACAACATAACATGTGTCTTCACTTTTTTCCCCCACGCAGACATTTCTCAGTTCTCAAATTGTCAGGAAACAGATTTTGGTACAGTTTGTAAGGAATAAGAGGGAGAGTAAAAATATACATGCTGGTGGAGGGAGAAGAAAATGTATTTCCAGATCTAAAAATATGTTATAAAAGTTGAATGCCAGCCAGAGGAAAGGATTTTTTAAAAATATTGTATGCACTGCCGAATACTCCCTACATGGACACAGAATAGAAATAGAAACTGTGAAGTAGTTTATGTCATGGTGAAGTTACAACTTGAAATCTACAAGAAGACACAAAAGGCCTGGAAGCCCAACCTTGAATGCTTTCATTCATAAATGTGCCTTCACTGGGCAGCTCTCACCTTCAGTTACTTTAAGAGACTTGAAATGAGAGAGAACTCTGATTATTAACAGCACTGCCTGGGTCCCTCCCCCAATGCCTGAGAGAATGTTACAGGACTTGGGACACAGGTATTCTAATCATCTGGCAGCATCTGATAGACCATATTCACAAAGGTGAACTTGAGACCAAAGCTGTCAGTCATTTAGTTAAACCTGATCAAGTTGGGAATAAGAAAAAATTCATATAACATTGCAGAATTATAAGAAAAGTGATGGAAGGAAGGAGAAGGAAAATAGTGTTTCGTCTCAGAAAAGAGGTTCTTATATGAGAAAGATGTATTTTTCTCCAACATCAAAGGATGGATGGCAGTTGACACAAACATATGCCACATTAACACTGACTTTGTCAGGAAAGACCTTGGAAGTTAAAATTATGCAGAACAGTCTGGGCCAATAGTTTTAATTTTTTCTTTTAATCCTCTCTGGAGACATTTTTTCTTTTTTTTCCCACAGCTTGAGAGAGAGAGAGAGAGAGAGAGATTGATCAGTTGCCTTCTCACACACGCCCCAACCAGGGACTGAACCCATAACCTGGGTATGTGCCCTGACCGAGAATCGAACCAGTAACCCTTCAGTTACGGAAGGATGCTCTAACCAACCAAGCCATACCAGCAAGGGCTGGGCCAATAGTTTTAGTAAAATGGTGGTCAAGTTCTGCCCTGAGTCCTCAACCCTGCAGGAAACCTCTGTGAGGAAGCTGTGATTGACACGAGGCAGTTGGAGGGATGGGAGCAGCCTCTTATCTTGATTCTAATAAACTCTAACATTCCTAAGTGAAATTTGCCTGAATTCTGAGACTCTACATAATAGACATTTAGAATATCATTACATAAATGACACTGAGCCCTGACCAGTTAGGTCAGTTGGTTAGAGCATCATCCCAATATGCCAATGTTGCTGGTTTGATCCCCAGTTGGGGCACATACAAGAATCAACCAATGAATGCATAAGTAAGTGGAACAACAAATTGATACTTCTCTCTCCTTTCCTTTCTCTCTAAAATCAATAAACAGAATTTTAGAAAATGAACTTGAGTATTTCCTTTGACTAAACAAGCTAGAACTACTACAGTCAGCCCTCTCTGCTCAGCCTGGAGGGCAAAGGGGACTGTGGCCCTGGGCACTCAGCTCCAGGCCGTGGTTTTTCCTCTGGGTCTGCCTCTTTCAGCCCCAGGTGGGGTGGAGGATGGGGGTGGGGGTTGGCACCTCTGTAACCAGCCCTCAGTTTCCTGGGGGAAATAGCACCTCACATAACAGAG
The DNA here is from genome assembly GCA_004026545.1 of Mormoops blainvillei. Lineage (NCBI taxonomy): Eukaryota > Metazoa > Chordata > Mammalia > Chiroptera > Mormoopidae > Mormoops > Mormoops blainvillei. Next base: position 250,016 of record PVJD01001444.1, on the reverse strand, counting down.
GCATTTAGCTCCATTTCTTCCCTTTCTGTTATTTACTGCCCCCCTTCCCCGCTTTGTCTAGATTGCAGTTTTCAATGAGAGCTATTTCAAAACTCTTTGGCAAAATGTGGGGCTCTGTTTTGCCACATCCTTTTCACAACTTGTTTCTCTAATTTCAACCAGACACAAAACTTGAGACAGACCCCAGTGCAAACCATGTCCGCCCACCCTGTCCATAACCAGGACTGAGTCCATTGTTTCTATTTAGATCTGGTTCTCAGCTTTGGACAATTTTTCAAATCACCTATTGGCCCTTAAAGCTTCTGATGCCCAGGCTACCCAGACCTTCAAACTCTCTGGAGATGGGCACCAGGCTGCCATATTTACCAAAACTTCCAAGGTGAGATTCTACTGCAAAATCAGGGATGAGAACCACCGGTTTACATCAACACACAGGTCTTCGAATAGAAACATACCGAGGAGAACTAAGACCTCTCTAGGCCCACAAACATGTAACCAAGTGTAGGCTCTCAATCTTTCTTTTTTTTTTTAAGATTTTATTTATTTTATTTTTAGACAAAGGGGAAGGGAGGGAGAAAGAGGGGGGAGAGAAACATCAATGTGTACTTGCCTCTGTGTGCCTCCATTGGGGACCTGGCCTGCAACCCACACATGTGCCCTGACTGGGAATCAAGCTGGCGACTTTTCACTTCGCAGGCCAGGGCTCAATTGACGGAGCCACAGCAGCCAGGATGCATTTTTATTTCGTTTTGTTCGCTTATTTATTTAGATATTTACATATACATACATAACATTTAACAGGATTTCTCTTAAACTACAGTGCTTTACCAAAAAGCATACGTTCTTTTTCTTTTTAAAAATTTTATGTATTTATTTATTTATTTATTTTTAGAGAGGGAGAAGGAAGGGAGGGAGAGAAACACCATATGTGAGAGAAACATCAGTTGGTTGCTGTGACACACCCCCACCTGGGGACCTGGCCCACAACACAGGTATGTGCCCTTGTAACGGGGTCCAGCCAGGGTTCCCCGCAAAGGGGGATTTGTAACGGTGTCCAGAATGTGGGGTGTCCAAGAAAAATATAGGACAAAATGTAGGAGTCTCCCTCCCCCAAGGTGGGACTTGGGTGTCCTACCAAGGCAGGGCACCACGGGGGATGGCAGACACGGAGCAGGACCTTTCAGAGTTACTTAGCATCTCAGGAACAAGCCAGCTTCGGGCCTGCCAGGGAGCAGGGCCAGAGAGTCGTTTCGCATGTCAATAACAGAAAGATAGCTTCATGCCTCATATGGAAAGACGGTTATTTTGCATATCAACAGGCTAACCAGGAAGGTTTGCATAACTTAAATCCAGGAGGGAACTGCGAGGCTGCTCCCCTGGTTACAGCAGGAGAGCTGGGAGACGGCTCACTCCACACCACGGGGGAATGATGTGAAGATAGTGATGGAAGGAAAGGCAAGAAAGGGCTCTTGCTAGTGGGCCATGGGAAGGTGCCCGTTGGTTTTGGATTAAGAACTGGAGATCGAGGAGACACAGCTGATGGTGCTGGGAACAAGAGGCCGCGTAGCCCAGCTCCGGACTTCTGTTCTTTTTAGCCTAACGGATGGTACCGCTGACTGGCCTGACTGGTGTGACTGGCCTGACTGGGCAGAGGCGGGGGTGAAAGGTAGGACAGTGTGTGTTGTTGGGTGTTTTAAAGGAGTTTGAGATTTAACAGCAACATTTAGCCATTACTCAATATCTGTATAGCTTTTGAGTAAATAATTCTTTTCTTTTCACCAAACTCTGACATTGAGAACCATATTTTCTAAGGGCAGAGGGCAAAGAACCTAGAACAGAGGGACCCTGGGGAAGGGGAGTGTTGTTTCAGTATCTGGGCACCCCCTCCAAACGGGTCCACATTTGGTAACACCCTGACCTGGAGGAATCAAACCAGTGACCTTTTGGTTCACTCGACCCACTGAGCATACCAACCAGAGCAAGGTGCTTGTCTCTGTCTTTGATGTCCTTGCTCCCATTCTCTGACGAGTCTACACATTATGAGAATGGACTTGTATATCATCAGATTGCAATTTCATTAAAATTTACCTTTCTCACTACCTTTTTTTCTTGGCAGTCTATTGATATACAATCTCGTGAAGAACAGACTTAGGCATCTACTATAAACCTAAAGAAAGAAAACTGCAAAGAGCAATAAACTACCAAAGACTAACCATCAGAAGTAAATATTAATATATAATTGAACTAAGTAGGATATTGAATAGCTTCTATTTTTTTACAAGCACTTGGAAATAGTACAATTCTTGGCAAATTTCAAATTTCTTTTCTAATTTTGCACAGTTTAAAATTTGCTGCTGAAAATACAGTTCATGGGCCACACATCACGTTTCCTGAGGGCTGGTGAGACTTCAGGCCCCTCCCAGAACTGCTGAAACCAGAATCTGCATTTTAACAAAATCCCCAGATGATCCACATGTGCATTATAGTGTGATTGAAAACTATTAGTTCGGGCATATTCGGGTCAATAGCATTTGTGCAGCTGATGCAATTAAACAAATATAGGTGTGCTGTTGTCATAACAAGCTGAGACACAAGGTTCTTTCTGTCTTGGCCAGCTGCTCACTCATTCATGTGTGTGCACACACGCATGCCTGAGGGACATCACTCTGTAGTCTGCATAATTAGTCACACTGTCTGTATGTGATGTAGAAAGTTTATGAGCTTTTTATTTTCTGAAAGAACAGCTAACTTCCTTTTAACAGCATTTCATTCCCAGGAAATCTATTTGTTATAGGGCCATTTTATTAATCAATTTTGAGAAACATGGAGGATATATTTAATTAAATGTATATACACAGTTTCCAATAAGCTTTGTGGTACTTTATATTTAATTATCAATACTTAAAAGTTACTGAAAATTTGAGGAGAGTCTCTAACCTAAAAGACAGAGATAAAAACAAACAGAAAAATAGAACTGGGATAAACAGAAAGAAAAAAATCACACTGTAACTAATACAAGAGATACTTTGAGTTTAGCTAATGGTGAAAACTTCTTTGTTTAACACAATATTTAAAATCAAAGATGTTAAGACCATGAGAAAAATTGTCTATGGAAACATCATGTTGCCATGGTGGATCCTCGCAAATCACTCCCCACTGTGCCCATACCCTTTGTAGTGTAACTTGCATGTATGGGGAAAAAAATAACAAAATGTTACCAAAATTACAGTCATAGGCAAAAACAAATTCTTGGAAATTGCAAATATGCTATTATAAATAAAAAATTCAATAACTAAAACCATGTCCCCAAAAGTATAAGAAATAAAGACAAAGAGACAGGAAGTAGACATTAAAGCTCAAAAAAGGAGGGCACTCAATCTAGTAGATCCAATAATAACAGGAATTCCAGAAAGAGAAACAGAAAGTGTTGAAGAAGAAATAATAATTTTGAGTGGTGACCAGATTCTAAAAACTTCTGGAAAATGATGACCAACAAATGAACTGATTAAAACATTTGGAAAAGTGAGTGAGTTCCTTTGGACTCACCAGCCAGCAACTGTAAAGGGAAGGGGTGGTAGATCTTGTAGAACTCTTCCATTTCTCCAAGCAACAATTCTGAACAATCCTGAGCTCTCCTATACTTTTCTGCATGACATTGGTTAATTCACTTGATTTTGCCCTTTTCTGGTAAAAAAAAAAGACAATAGCAAACGTGATGGCAGTAGAGGTTTGAAAAGTATGTACACATTGGGCTGGCCCTCTCTTGCTGCTTAGAACCCTTCCGTTACCCTTCTGAACAAATCCAAACCAGTTACCTAGAAGATAACGTACAGTAGAGAGAAGTCCCAACCATCCTAGGAAGTCCCAGATATGCGGGTGAGGTTGTCTTAGACCATAAAACCATCATGCATCCAGCTCGGACCAGAAAAACTACCAAACCGCCCACAAATTATTTTATTGTTACACAACAAAAGCTAACTGATATACCTCTCTTCCATTTTTAGAATCTTCTTATCCCCACTGTTCTCAAATTTCACTGATGTGTCTCAATGTGGATTTTTTCATCAATTGTATTGAAGACTCAACAGTCTCTTACTATCTAGACACATATTCTTTAATTCTGAGAACATTTCTTTTTTTTTTTAAATCATCATTTCTCCCTCTCCATTTTCTTTGTTTTCTCTTTCTGAAATTCCAATTATTTGAATATTGGATCTACTAGGTTGAGCTTCCTCCCCCTTTTTTGAGCTTTAATTTCTACTTCTGTTACCGAACAAAAACTGAGGTACAGCTGCCTGTCATCACGAAAAGCCAAACTCATGAGGTAGGTACTGATGCAAAAGGAAAGAGGTTTACTCGGGTCCCGCACAACCTGGGAGAGCGGTGGACTCATCTCAAAGACCATCTCCATCCTCCTGCTCAAGCCCAAAGTTCTAATAGGGAGAGGGAGCGGAGGGCTCTTTCCTAATCCAATTATCTTCATAGATTTTGGCCTGCTCCTGACCCTATCCATTATTCTTTCTAGGTTTTAGCACCTTGGGGCCCTATCCATTCAAATCTCTCTAGCTTTTAGTGTGCTCAGTGTAAGAATTTACCTGCCACCATCTTGGCCAATGAGTGAAGACTCCTCTTGCTCAGAGGACTGGCTGTTTTATGGCAACACTTCCTCTCTATTTCTTATACTTTTGGGGACATTGATTCAATTATTGTTTCTTTGTATAATAACATATTTGAAATTTCCAATAATTTGTTTTTGTCTCTGAGGGGGTCGATAGACATGGCCCTTCCCGCTCCCTTGACTGAGTGCTGGTCAGAGGGCTGCTGACCAGCGGGAATGTGTTTTGTTTTAGGAATGGATTGTAACTCCCTCCTTATCTCCTTTCAGGAGCAGCTTCTCGTCCTGTGACTGCTTCTTGACCTTTTACACACTGTGGTAACATAGTTTAGAGTCATGTGTAGGACATGTGCCTCCTTTGTCTGGGACCCCTTATAATGAGCCTCAGACCAGAGGAGGTGTGGTCCCTCGTGCACCAACCTGTTGCCAGCAGTGCACTCTCCTGATATGTGAGTAATAAACAGCATGTCCACATCTGCTAGTCCTCCAGGTAGATTTTTTTCAGAATACCACAAACACTTAAGGAGCTCCCTGGTTTGGGTTTGGAGCTCCTGTACTAGTCTTTGAACATAATTTTAATATGTAAAGTACCACAAAGCTTATTGGAAGCTGTGTATACTGGGTGGTTTGTGAATTGATGGTTCTTTCCGTTAGGATGACCATGTGGCGACCCATTTAACTTTATTGGAGGGCTGAAAAATGTGAATATCTATGGGACTTTTTTCTTAAGCCAAGTGGTTTCCCCACAAAAATATTCTCCAATATCCTACTAGAGGTTGCAGAATGGGGTTAAGTATAGCTGGCAGCATTCAGGGAGCAAACAGGCTATGGGTCTGCAAGGGGTCATCTTTCAGAATGCCAACTTCTACTTAATCCCTATTTTCAATGCAGTGTCTCTCCCTCACTCTTCACTACCTGTGCTCTTGATGAGGGGCTCAAGAGTTAGAAATTTTTAGTTTTAGGTAACAGTCAATAAACTTAGTAATTATCACATGTAAAAAGCTATTATTTCAGGAACTGAAAGTATGGCCCACCCTGACTCCAGGTGACCACCAGCAGTCCCACCTTTGTGCCCTAGGAGGACTATAAGCAATCAGGGTGGTATCTGAGCCATTGTACTCCAGGATGAGATGCCCACTGCCCAGGACACAGATAAAGAATCGCCAGTCAACAAATGAAAGAATGCTGGAGATTTTATCTGATTAAACTTTTCCCTGCACCCATTACCTACACTTTTCTTCTCCTTATAACAAGGGTCAATTTGAAATGGAATGTAAGATGGCCTGTTAGGGTACATACCCACCATCTTCTGAGAACACCAGCCATATGAATAAAGCCCCCATAAGATTCAATCCACGCCTTGGTTCATGTAGCTCAGTGGACCAAATGCTGGCCTTCAAATTGAAAGGTCACTGGTTCAATTCCCCAGGGTACATGTCTGGGTTGTGGACCAGGTCCACCGTTGGGGGTGTACAAGAGGCAACCAATCGATATTTCTCTCACATATGTTTCTCTCCTCTTTCTCCCTCATTTCCCCTCTCTCTAAAAGTAAATAAAATCTTTAATAAAAAAATAAAATAATTAAAAATGAAAATGAAAAATTAAAAAGAGAGAGGTTCAATCCCAGTCTCTTCTTATTGGCTCTGGTAGTGACAAGCACCACGAAAGCTGGCTTTTCTGGTTTCTCCCTGAGTTTAGGGACACAGCCACTTGTGCCTTCCCAGGGAGAAAAGCTTTTGTCTTCTCCTTTTATTATACCTGGTTTACCTAATCCCTGAGCTTCACCAGATTCTGCACCAGAAATCTTGCTTCTTGGCTTTTCCTCCTGCAATAGCTGCACTTTCAGCTAAACGAGTTTACTAGCACCCGTAATTTTGTTGCCAGTTCTCATTGGCTATTGTCTCCTTCATTCTCTTTGTTCCTAAGGATTTATGCCTCTAAGAAAAACATTTTAATTTCTTTTGTTCTTATTTTAGTGAAAGCAGCAGATGTGTACCACCTGCCATGTTTAATTGAAAACTGTAGTCACCTCTTAATATGAATGGTTGAGTGCATTTGCACAAATAGTTAGAAAAACTGAAAGTAGATGATGACATTGATGGTTAGCATCAGTGCATCTATCATGTCCAGTTATTATTTCATAAAAAATACATTTTTTATTTGAAGGCAACCATCCAAGCTGCTTTGTTGTTAATCATATTGCCTAGGATCTATCAAAATATTCATTTACTGTGTACTTTGTTATTTCCATGTGATCTGAAGGAAGAAAAAAAAAAACAACAAAAAATGGAGCAACAACAGATGAAATACCAAGCTGTTTGCTTGTTTAAATGTGGAGTTTTGCCATAATGAATGAGAACTTGGGTCAGCACTATTTACAGAAGAGCACTTGGTATTTTGTTTCAATGAGCAGGAAAACGTTTTGTGGTAAAAGCTTGTAGTTTTTTCCAACTAAGCAGTAAAAGGAATTACACAACATAAAATGATAAATAAAAGTTCTATGAGTCACCCTTAATGTAGGAAAAATGTGCGGCCAGGACAGAAACAGTGTTTTTCTGCATGTTAAAAATAGCTCTAATACATTGAAACAGAAATCAATAACAGGATGTCCTAGAAGCCCAAATAACTGTGTGACTATAGGGGTTTACTGTATTTCATGCTTTTCAAATAAAGGTATTGAAATAGTGGGGACAATGATGTAAAGGCTATGTGGATTCTATTTTTTATTTTTTTTATTTTTTATTGTATTTTTTCCCATTCCCATTTAGTCCCCTTACATCTCCCTCTCCCCTGCAAACACCACGCTGTTGTCCATGCACATGAGTCCTTTTTCCTTTTGGCTCCAGCCCTCCACCCCCTAACCTCTTCCCCACTTAGCTGTTTTACTGTTCTCTATCTATGAGTGTGTTTCTAGTTGGCTTATTAGTTCAGTTTGTTCATTAGATTCCACATGTAAGTGAGATCATATGGTACTTAAGTTTCTCTGACTGGCTTCTTTCATTTAGCATAATATTCTCCAGATCCATCCATACTGTCACAAAGGGTAAAACTTTCTTCTTTCTTATAGTTGAATAGTATACCATTGAGTAAATGTCCCATAGTTTTTATCCACTCATCTACTAATGGACACTTGGGCTGCTTCCATATCTTGGTGATTATAAATAATGTTGCAATGAACATAGGTTTGCTTATTATCTTTTGAATTACTGTTTTGGGTTCCTTCAGCTATAGTCCCAGAAGCGGGATTGCTTGGTCGAAAGGCAAATCCTTTTTTAATTTTTTGAGGTATCTCCATACTCCTTTCCATAGTGGTTGCACCAGTCTGCATTCCCACCAATGATGCACAAGGGTTCCCCTTTCTTCACGTCCTCACCAGCACTTGTTTGTTGATTTACTGGTGATATCCATTCTGACAGTTGTGCGGTGATATCTCATTGTGGTTTTAATTTGCATTTCTCTGATGATTAGTGACATCAAGCATCTTTTTATACTTCTATTGGTCATCTGTATGTCCTCTTTGGCAAAGTGTCTATTCAGGTTCTTTGCCCACTTTTTAATTGGGTTGTTTGTCTTTTTGATATTAAGTTTTGTAAGTTCCTTATAAATTTTGGATATTAACCCCTTGTTAGATGTATTGGTGAATATGTTTTCTCATTCCATGGGTTGTCTTTTTATTATGTTCATGGTTTCCTTTGCTGTGCAAAAACTTTTTAGTTTGATGTAGTCCCATGCATTTTTTCTTTAGTTTCCCTTGCCTGAGGAGATATATCTGATAAAATATTGCTACAAGCAATGTCCAAGATTTTGCAGTCTATGTTTTCTTCTAGGATATTTATGATTTCTGGTCTAACTATTTTCTTTAAATTGTATTTTATTGATCATGCTATTACACTTGTCCTGATTTATTCCCCTTTGCCCACCTCCACCCAGCACCCCCTACTCCCTCAGACAATCCCCCCACCATTGCTCACGTCCATGGGTCATGTGTGTAAGTTCTTTGGGTACACCATTTCCTATACTGTACTTGACATCCCCATGGCTATTTAGTAACTACCTATTTCTACTTCTCAAGCCCCTCACCTCTTCACCCATTCTCCCCCTTCCCCTTCCCATCTGGTAACCTTCCTATAACTAACTTCTTTTCTCTTGCTTTTAAGAGTCTTTCTTTATCTTTAACCTTTGGTATTTTAATCATGTTGTGTGTCTTGGAGTGGGACACTCTGCATCCATCATAATCGGGACTCTGCACTTTCTGAACTTGCATGTCTATTTTCTTCACCAAAGAAGAGAAGTTTTCTTTCATTGCTTTTAAAATAGACTTCTGATTTCTTGCTCTTTCTCTTCTCCTTCTGGCATCCCTATGAAGCAAATATTGGATTGCTCAAAGTTGTCCCAGAAACTGTTTATACTATCCTCATTTTTTGTGGATCGTTTTTTCTTCTTGTTGTTCTGCTGGGGTTTTTTTTCTTCCTTATGTTCCAAATCATTGTTTTGACTCTTGGCTTCATCCACTCAATTGTAATTTCCCTGAAAATTGTTCTTTTTTCAATTAGTGTATGCTTCGTTTCTGACTGGATCTTTTTTATGCTTTTTTTCAGGTCCTTACTAAGTTCCTTGAACATCCTATTAACAGTGTTTTGAACTCTGCACCTGATAGATTGCTTATCTCCATTTCGTTTAGCTCTTTTTCTGGAGTTTTCACCTGTACTTTCATTTGGGCCATGTTTCTTTGTTTCCTCCTTTTGGCAGCCTCCCTGTGTTTGTTTCTGTGTATTAGGTAGAGCTGCTTTGACTCTGTGTCTTGGCAGTATGGTTTAATGTAGTAGGTGTCCTGTAGGGTCCAGTGGCACAGCCTCCCCTATCACCCAAGCTGGGCACTGGAGGTGCACCCTTTGTGTGGACTGAGTACACCCTCCTCTGGTAGCTGGGTCTTGGTTTATGTTGGCAGGTCAATGGGAGGGATTACCCAGGCCTCTCAGCTGCAAGGACTGGCTGTGACCACTTACCACCAACCTCTGCCCTCTGTGGAGGATCAGCTGTACAGGGGCAGGGGGTGGTGCTCTGAAGTAGTCTGTAGCTGTCTGTTGGGTGTGTTGGCCCTGGTGTTTCCTGGGTAGTTCAGACCAAGGTCAGCTCCTACCTGTGTTTTGTCCAGGGCACCCTGCCTGAGCTATAAAGCAATCTGAGATGGCTGCTATTTGCGCTGGGCTTGGAGATGCCCAAGTGAAGACAAGCTGTGACTCTAATCTGGCTGCCTCTAGGGTTCACTGAAGCAGCTGTTGTTTGTTTGAGAGGATTTTGGAGCCAAGACCACATATTCTAATGGAAAAGCAGGCTGAGTGGGCCTGTAAGCTGGGTGGGGTAGAGCCTCTGTGGATCTCCAAGGTGGGTCACACAGTGTTAGCCAGGTTGATGGAGCCTTAGATATGGCACCAGCCTACAGGCTCTGTGGGGGGAGGCTCAGCAAAGGGACAGCGACTTCTGCTCACTCTGATGCCAGACACTTCAGTCTCTCCCTGCATACCACTGGTGCCCTGCAAGCTGCCACCCCATTGCTGGAGCTCAGAGGGACCAAGTCTGAGTAGGTGAGTCTGGGTGTGAGTTCTCCAAGAGGAACTGCTTGGGGCTTCAGCAGCTTCCTCCATGGACTCAATCCCTGCTAGTTTTCACAGCCAGAAGTTATGGGGACTTATCTTCCTGGCACTGGTATCCTGGGCTAGGGGGCCTGGTGTGGGTCTGGTTCTCCTCATTTCTGAGATATCCCTCCAGAATTTTTATTTATTTGGGTGTGGGGCCAGCCTGTTCCATATCTATGCCCCTCATACTAGTCTGGATGGGTGTGGTTTCTTCAATTCTGTCGTTGTCAGACTTCCATTCAACTTGATTTTGTAGTTGTCAAATATTATGTTGAGGGTATTAGTGTCTATATTCATTTACCATCCATGTTTTCATTTTTTGCAGTTTTGGATTTAGGATAATATTAGCCTCATAAAATGACCTTGGGAGACTTGTCTCCTCTTCAATTTTATGAAATAGTTTGAGAAAGAGAGGTATTAGTTCTTCTCAGAATGTTTGATAAGATTCACCTATGAAGCCATCTGGTCTAGATCTTTTGTTTGTTGGGAGATTTTTGATTACTGCTTCAATTTCATTAGGTATAATCTATCTATTCAGGTTCTCTCATTCTTCCTGATTTAGTTTTGGAAGATTATATGTTTCTATGAATTTATCCATTCCATCCATGTTGTCTAGCTGTTGTATAGTTGCTCATAACATTTTCTTTAAATCTTTTGTATTTCTTTGATGTTAGTTGTTATTTCTCTCCTTTCGTTTCTGATTTTATTTGGGTCCTCTCTCATTTTCTTGAAGAATCTGGTTAAAGATTTGTCAATCTTGTTTATCTTTTCAAAGAACCAGCATTTGGATTCATTGGCCTTTTGTATTTTTTTTAGACTCTATTTCATTTATTTCTGTTCTAATCTTTATTATTTTCTTCCTTCTACTCTTGTTCTTTTTAAGTGTAAAGTTAGATTGTTTATTTGAGCTTTTCTTTTCTTTCTTTCTTTTTCTTTTTCTTTTCTTTTCTTTTTTTTTTTGAGATAGGCCTGTAATGCTATGAATTTTCCTCTTAGGAGATTTCTTTGTCTACCACAGATTGAGTTGTGTTTTCATTTTCATTTGATTCAAGATATCTTTTGACTTCTTCCTTGATCTTGATCTCGTCATTGACCCATTCATTGTTTAATGACATGTTATTTAGCTTATATGTCTTTGTGTGTTTTTCAGTGTTCTTCTTATGATTGATTTCTAGTTTCATAGCATTGAGGTCAGAGAAGATTCTTGATATGATTTCAATCTTCTTAAATTTACGGAGACTTAGCACCTTTATCATTATGTAATGTCCTTCTTTGTCCTTATTTCTCCTTTGATTGTAAGTGATAGCCTTGCTGAGTAAAATAGCTTTGGCTATAGGTCCTTGCTTTTCATCACCTTGAGTATTTCACACCACTCCCTTCTGGTATTCCCATGATGTGGATGTTGTTAAGCTTCATGCTGTCCAAAATATTTCTTAAGCTCTCCTCATCTTTTAAAATTCTTTTTTCTTACATGTCTTTTTACTGCTGTGCTTGGGTGTTTTTTTCTACCTTGTCTTCCAAATCACTGATTCAATCCTCTGTTTCATGTAACCTACTGTTTATTCCTTCTAGTATATTATTTATTTCAGATACTATATTCTCCATTTCTGACTGGTCTTTTTTTATGGTTTCTATGTCTGTTTTCATGCTATTGAATATCCTTATAATCATTACTCTAAACTCTCTATTTGATAAATTGCTTGCCTGTTTTTCATCTAGATCTTCTTCTGAAGAATTCTCTTGTTCTTTCATTTGGGGTCTGCTTCTTTGTCTTCCCATTTTGGCTGCTTCTTTGTATTTATTTCAATGTATTAGGTAGAACTGCAAAGACTTGGAGCAGCCCTTTTTCAGACGCTGTTTATGACTGGTCCTGTGCAACCTGTTTGGACCCATCAGTGATCCACAGTGTGTGGCTCCCTCTGCTGGGCCTTTTTGTGTGCAGAAAGAACCAGGCTGTGCACCAAGGTCAGCTTTTACTAGCACAGGGCCTGGGGGAGGGTCAACTAAAGTCTCAGAACTCCCAGAGAGCCACCTTAATTCTTCAACTTAGTGATATAGCCTCTAGCTGTACTCAGCAGCAGGCTTAAGGTCCACAAAGCAGGACAGAGTAATTCCTGAGGCATGGGTATTGCTTCCTTTCAAGCTGATACTACTTGGACGGAGTGCTTTACCTGAGAAAGATGGCCTCTGCAGTGTGGGGAATGACTCAGTTCAGCACAGGGATCCTTGCGGCCATTCCTTCAGTTCTCTCTACAGAGCCACCAGCCCCGGACTCTCCTCATGTATCTCTAGTCCACTCTGCCCTCCCTCTACCAGAGCCCAGGGTAAGTGACTGCAAATGGAATTTTGTGCGTTGGCCCTTTAAGAGGTTCTCTGCATCTCCAGCCCTCTAGCCCTGGTGGACAGCAACCCCACTGCTTTTCACAGCTGGATGCTACCTGGGTTCCCTTCCCAACTCTGGCGCTTTTGGCTGTTGGAGACCAGCTTGGGGTTTAGATCCCATACTTCTGTGTAGGAGGAACTCCCCCAGACACTGAAATATCCCTCTGGAACTTCAGCTGCCACCTGTGGGAGCCCAGCCAGCTCTCATATGCCTCCTCTGTACTTTCTAGCAGTCTTATTGTGGTGAAGTGGTTTCTCCTGTCTGTCCTTGGTTATAAGTCTTCTCTCCAGGCAATGTTCAGTTGATTATTCAGGATTTCTCTCCAATTTAGTTGTAATTCCAGATTGGTCCTGATAGGAGGTTAGTGTAGCTTCCACTTACTCTTCTGCCCATTTGTGTCTCTGATTCTGCTTTTTTTAAAGTTAGGATTATTAAGATACAACTTGCATACAGTAAAGTTCACTATTTTTAGTGTGTATGCTCTGTGAATTTTGGTGGATACATTCAAGCACGGAGTCACCATAATGATCAGTGACATCAAATCCTATCAACCTCTGATCTGTTTTCTGTTCCCATAATTATGCTTTTTCCAGAAAGTCATATAAATGGAATCATACTGTACACAGATGTTTGACTCTGACTTAAATGTTTGTGTACAGGTTTTTGTGTGAACATATGCTTCCATTTCTCTGGGATAAATGCCCAGGAGTACAACTGCTAGGTTAAATGGTAGTTTCATATTTAGTTTGTGAAGAAACCACAAAATTGTTTTCCAGAGAGGTTGTGCCATACTACATTGCCACTGGTGATCCAGCTATGATTTTTTTTTTTTAGTAAATTTCAGTGTTAAACTGCTGACATTGTCAGAGATCCACTACATTTAAAATACATGCCTTGCTAAGTATGCTTGATTTCTTGAAGTATTATGACAGTCCAGTGTAAATTAAGTCACCCACAGCTTTGGCAGGTGTGGGCCAGTCAGTTGGGCATCTTCCTGTGTGCTGAAAGGTCACTGGCTTGATTCCCAGCCGGAGCACATGCCTGGATTGCAGGTTGGGTTCCCTTGGGTGTGTACGGAAGGCAACTAATTGATGTTTCTCTTTCATATCAATGTTTCTCACCCTTTTTTTCTTCCTCCCTGCCTCTCTCTCTAAGAAAGTCAAAAATAAAATAAAATATTAAACTAAGACGCCCACAAAATGGAAAACAAAAGTCACGCAGGCCTTATTTTTTTCTCCCCTGCAAATTTACAAAAAAAAAAAAAAACCACCCCAAAATGGAGTAATGATGTTTACAAATTTCTGGGGGTTGAGGGGAGAGAACATGGGATGCATAGTATTCCGGCCGATATTCCAATCAAGCATTCTAATAGACCAAGGAGGTCTGGAGTAGAGGACCAGCTCCTGGAAAACAAGGCAAAGCAAAACAAAACTAAATAAATACATACATAAATACACTGTAATAAAATCCAGGCAACTCATAAGTGAATCAAAATGAAGAATTGAATGGGAAAACTATAATGAAAAATGGTGGTTAAGGTTATACCCACTGACTTATAGACTTAAAACCAAACAACTGGGGGATGCATAGTTGTAACACAGGTGTATATATACATTCTGGAAAGTAACAATAATACATGCAACATAATCAAGAGGATAGGGTATAGGAGACAAATACCATAATCAGCTGACCTTTCATTAAAGAGAGACAATAGCATTATTCTCAGGTGGCATGATATTGTGCATAGAAAACCCTATAGACTCCACCAAAATACAACCACAACTATTAAATGAATTCAGCAAAGTAGCAGGATACAAAATCAATGACATTTTAGAACACAAACAATAAACTATCAGAAAGACAAATTAAGAAAACGATCTCATTTACTATTGCAACAACAACAAAAAATAAGGTACCTAGGAGATATCTTATAAGAAGGAAAACTGTAGGACCAGAAGAAAGAAACTGAAGAAGATACAAATAAGTAAGTGTTCATGGATTGGAAAATTAACATAATTAAATGTCCATACTACCCAAAGCAACCTATAGATTCAATGCCATTTCTATTAAAATACCAATGGTGTATTTCACAGTCTAGAACAAATATTCCAAAAATTCGTATGGAATCAAAAAAGACCCCAAATAGTCTCAGCAATCTTGAAAAAGAGGAACAAAGTTGAAGGGGTCACAATACCTGCTATCAAACTATACTATAAGTATGCTGTAATCAAAACTGCCTGGTCCTGGCATAAGAACATACATAGAGATCAGTGGAACAGAACAGAGAGCCTAGAAATAAACCCATGCCTTTACAATCAATTAATATTTGACAAAGGAGGCAAAAGCATACAATGGAGTAAAGAAAGCTTCTTCAATAAATGGTGTCGGGAAATTTTCAATAAATGGCATTGGGAAAACTGGGCTGGTACATGCAAAAAAATGAAACAGACCGCCAACTTACACTCTACACCAGAATAAAGTCAAAATGGATAAAAGACTTAAATATAAGTTATGATACCATAAATATCCTAGAGAAAAACATAGGCCGTAAAATTTCAGATATCTCACATAGCAATATTTTTGCTGGTATATCTCCTAGGGCAAGGGAAACAAAGAAAACAATAAACAAATGGGAGGGACAACATCAAATTAAAAAGCTTCTGCACAGCTGAAGAAATCATCATCAAAATGAAAAGGGAACCCACTGCGTGGGAGAACATATTTGCCAATGATACATCGGATAAGGGTTTAATTTCCAAAGTATATAAAGAACAGATACAACTCAACACCAGTAAGATAAAATTACCCAATTAAAAAATGGGCAAAGGACCTGAATAGACACTTCTCCAACGAGGACATAAAGATGGCCCACAGACATATGAAAAGATGCTCAGCATCACTAGCCATCAGGGAGAGGCAAATTAAAACCACAATGAGCTATATCACCTCACACCTGCCAAAATGGCTTCCGTTAATAAATCAGCAAACAAGAACTGACGATAATGTGGAGAAAAGGGAACGCTTGTGCACTTTTGGTGAGAATGCAGACCGATGTAACCACTATGGAAAACCGTATTCGATTTCCTCAAGCAATTAAAAATTGAACTGTTTTTTGATCCAGCAGTTCCACTTCTGGGAATATATCCTAAGAATCCTGAAACACCAATTCGAAAGAATATATGCACTCCAATGTTCATAGCAGCATTATTTACAATAGCCAAGACCTGGAAACAGCCTAAGTGCCCATCATTAGATGAGTGAATAAAAAAGTTGTGGACATTTACACAATGGAATACTATGCAGCAGAAAGAAGTAAGGTACTCCCACCTTTTGTGACATCATGTATGGACCTGAAAACTATTAGGCTAAGTGAAATAAGCCAGGCAGTGAAAGACAAATACCATATGATCTCACTTATATGTGGGATCTAATGAACAAAACAAACTAATGAGCAAAATAGAATCGGAGGCACAGAACCATGAAACAGACTGACAGCTGTAAAAGGGGAGGGTCGAGGTGAGGAAGGTTTGTAAAAATGTGAAGGGATTAGCCAAAGAACATAATATGCATGACCCAAGAATATGGACTACATGGGGATTGACTGTGGGAGTAGCGGGGACTGGGTGGAGGGGGACAAAAATCAGGACAATTGTAATAGTATTGACAATAAAATATTTGAAAAAAAATAGGACTTCCAGTCAAGATGGCAGGGTAGTCAGACATGGGTCACCTCTTCACACAACCACAACAAAATTACAACTACAATATAGAACAACTATCACTTAGAGTCAACAGAAATCAAGTTGAATGGAAGTCTGACAACTACGGAATTAAAGAAACCGTATTGATCCAGACAGGAAGGAGGGGCACAGACGCGGAATGGGCTGGTCCCACATCTATGTGTGGTAGATAAAAATTCAGGAAGGGTATCTCAGGATCAAGAAGTCCCAGCCCCACACCAGGCCCCCCATCCGAGGGTTCCAGTGCCAGGAAGATAAGTACCCACAGCTTCTGGCTGCAAAAAGCAGCAGATATTGAGTGGTGGAAGAAGCTACTGGAGCCCCAAGTAGTTCCTCTTAAAGAACCCACACATGGACTCACCTACTCAGGCTCCCTCCCTGTGGGCTGGGGAGGAGACTTGTGGGGCACCAGTGCTGTGCAGGGGGAGGCTGAGGTGCCTGGTATCAAGGCAAGCAGAGGTCATTATCCCTTTTCTGTTCTCTCACCCCACAGAACCCACAGACTGGTGCCCTATCTGAGATTCCATCAACCTGGCTAACACTGTTTCACCAGCCTTGGAGATCCCCAGAGACACTGCCCCACCCAGCTTGCAGGCCCACCCAAGCTGCTTTTCCATATGTATGGCTCATGATTCACAACTTTCTAAATCCTCTCTAACAAGCAGCAGCTGGCCTCAGTGAGCCCCAGGCCTGCTACTAGCAGCCTAGATTCACAGCTTGGCTTTGCCTGGAAATCTCCAAGCTCAGCACAAATAGCAGCCATTTCAGATTGCTTCATAACTCAGGTACGGTGGCTCCAGGAAAAACACATGTGGGGGCTGATCTTGGCTTGCACTACCAAGGAAACCCCAGGGCCAGCACATCCAATGGACAGCTACAGATCATGTTGGAGAACTGCCACTGTGCCCCTGCACAGCTGATCCTCCACAGAGGGCAGAGGTCGGTGGTCACTGGTCACAGCCAATCCTTGCAGCTGACAGGCCTGGGTAATCCCTCCCATTGACCAGCCAACAGCAACCAAGGCTCAACTATAAGAGGAGGTTGTACTCAGACCACACAAAGGGAACGCCTTGAGTACCCAGCTTGGGTGATAGGGGAGGCTGTGCCACTGGACCCTACAGGACACCTACTACATTAAACCATACTACCAAGACACAGAGTCAAAGCAGCTCTACCTAATACATAGAAACAAACACAGGGAGGCTGCCAAAAGGAGGAAACAAAGAAACATGGCCCGAATGAAAGTACAGGTGAAAACTCCAGAAAAAGAGCTAAACAAAATGGAGATAAGCAATCTATCAGGTGCAGAGTTCAAAACACTGTTAATAGGATGTTCAAGGAACTTAGTGAGGACCCGAACAGCTTAAAAAAGATCCAGTCAGAAACGAAGCATACACTAATTGAAAAAAGAACAATTTTCAGGGAAACAACAGTAGAGTGGATGAAGCCAAGAATCATATCAATGGTTTGGAACATAAGGAAGAAAAAAAAACAAAACAAATTAAACAACAAGAAGGAAAGCAAACCCCCCAAAATAATGAGGATAGTGTGAGCAGTCTGTGGGACAACTTTAAGCATTCCAACATTTGCTTCGTAAGGATGCCAGAAGGAGAAGACAAAGAGCAAGAAATTGGAAATCTACTTAAAAAATAATGAAAGAAAACTTCCCTAATTTGGTGAAGGAAATACACATGAAAGTCCAGGAAGCACAGAGAGTCCCAAACAAGGTGGATGCAAAGAGATCCACTCTAAAATATA
This sequence comes from Mormoops blainvillei, assembly GCA_004026545.1. Lineage (NCBI taxonomy): Eukaryota > Metazoa > Chordata > Mammalia > Chiroptera > Mormoopidae > Mormoops > Mormoops blainvillei. The sequence goes on along the minus strand of PVJD01001444.1, from coordinate 231,884 downwards.
TCATGATTAAAATGCCAAAGGTTAAAGATAAAGAGAAGGGAAGGTGGGTGTGAGAGAATGGATTAGAGGCGAGGTGATTAAGAAGTACAAATACATAGTTACATAATACCCATGGGGCTGTAAAGAACAGTATAGGGAAGGGAATAGCCAAAAAATTTACATGCATGACTGGTGACATGAACAAGGGCGGGGGTATTGCCTGAGGGAGTGGGTGGTGCTGGGTGGAGGGGAGCAAAGGGGGGAGAAATCAGGACAACTGTAATAGCATAATTGATAAAATATAACAAAAATAAATAAATTGACCCAATACCACAAAAAACAAAAAATAGATGAGCAGAACAGAACAGAGTCTAGAAGCCAGCCAAGGAAGCTACATGAAAACTGAAAAAAAAAAAAAAATGAGAAGTTAGAAAGAAACTAAGTGGTAGGGGAGGAATTTTCCAGGACTGATGTTTTCTACTGTACTAAAACATTTCATAGTACCAATAAAGGTACACCATTTCCAAATTCATTCTGTGATTGTAGCATCACGCTGATATCAAGGGAAGAAAATTATGTTGCAAACCTGGCAGGTAGATACACTTTGCCTCCTTGCACAACAAAAAGAAGGACAACAACAAATTTAAAAACAAAAAACCACCACAACTGGCAGAAAATCGAACTGTACAGAAGTCCGACAACCAAGGAGTTAAAGAAGAAACGTCTACCCAGACTGGTAGGAGGGGTAGTGATGGGCAGCCAGGGTGGATAGGATACACTCAAGGCAGCAGCTGGAGGACTGGGTGGTCCCACATTTGCATGCAGATAAACCAGGAGGAACAACTGAGGAGTGAGACAGACTATGCAACCCAGGGTTCCAGCATGGGAAAAGAAAGCCTCAAAGCCTCTGGCTGTAAAACCTGTGGGGGTTACAGTGGTGGGAGAAACTCCCAGCCTCACAAGAGAGTTCAATGGAGAGACCCACAGGGTCCTAGAATGTATACAAACCTGCCTACCTGGGAATCAGCATCAGAGGGACCCAATTTGCTTGTGGGTAGTGGGGGAAGTGACTGAAAACCAGTGGAGAGCCAAGCAAGTGGCATTGTGCCTTCTCTGACCCCTCCCTCACATACACTGACACTACACAGGGATGTGAGTTGCCCCACGCTCGTGAATACCTGAGGCTCCAACTCTGACAACATAATGAGTGCCGAGGCAAAGAAATATGGCCCAAATGAAAGAACAAATCAAAACTCCAGAAAAAATACAACTAAGCGATGAACAGATAGCCAACCTATCGGATGCAGAGTTCAAAACACTGGTAATCAGGATGCTCACAGAAATGGTTGACTATGGCCACAAATAGAGGAAGAAAGCTATACAAAGTGAAATAAAGCAAAAAACACAGGGAACCAACAGTGAAGGGAAGGAAACCAGGACTCGAATCAATGATTTGGACCGGAAGGAAGAAATAAACATTCAACCAGAACAGAATGAAGAAATAAGAATAAAAAAAATGGGGAGAGGTTTAGTAACCTCCGGGACAACTTTAAATGTTCCAACATCTGAATCATAGGGGTGCCAGAAGGAGAAGAGGAAGAGCAGGAAATTGAAAGCTTATTTGAAAAATAATGAAGGAGAACTTCCCCAATCTGTCAAAGGAAGTAGACTGTTCGGAGGTCCAGGAAGCTAAGAGAGTCCCAAAGAAGTTGGACCCAAGGACACACACACCAAGGCACATCACAATTAAGTTACCCAAGATTAAAGATAACAGGAGAATCTTAAAAGCAACAAGAGAAAAGAAGGGAGTTACCTACAAAGGAGTTCCCTTAAGACTGTCAGCTGATTTCTCAAAAGAAACCTTACAGGCAAGAAGGGGCTGGAGAAGTATTCAATGTCATGAAAGGCAAGGACCTACATCCAAGATTACTCCATCCAGCAAAGCTATCATTTAGAATGAAAGGGCAGGTAAAGTGCTTCCCGGATTAGGTAAAGTTAAAGGAGTTCATCATCATCAAGCCCTTATTATATGAAATGTTACAGGGACTTATATAAGAAAAAGCAGATGATCAAAACTATGAACAGTAAAATGACAACAAACTCACAACTATCAACAACTGAACTTGAAAACAAAAACAAAAATGAAAACAAACTAAGTGAACAACCAGAACAGGAACAGAATCACATGAATGGAAATCACATGGAGGGTTATTGGCGGGGAGGAGGAGGGGGAGAATGGGAGAAAAGGTACAGGGAATAAGAAGCATGAATGGTAGGTACGAAGTAGACAGGGGAAGGTTAAGAATAGTATAAGAAATGGAGAAGCCAAAGAACTTATATGTACGATCCATGGACATGAACTAAGGGAGGGGAATGCTGGCGGGATGTGGGTGCAGGGCAGATGGGAATAAATAGGAGGAAAAAAATGCAAAAAAAAGAAAATTATGCTGCCAATCTTTTAATTACTTTGTTAAATAGGTGCCAAAATAAATATGAAGGAAACCAAAATAAACACATAAATAAATAAATAATTCACAATAGTATAAATAAATAAAGACATTAGCTTCCTAAATTGAAATTTATAATAAAAACATGATTTCAATCTGTTAATGATTTTCCTTAAGATGTTGAAATAATGTTTAATATCTATGATATAATAAAATATATACCTAAGTTTTAAAGGAAACCTTTAGGTACCGATTTAGTGCTCAGCAATCTCTTTAATTTTAAGTCCGTTCTCTTTTATTCTGTTAAATTAAAAACTTAAAATAATACTTTTTATTTAATATTAACATGTATACCTTGAGCTTCTTTCAAGAAAAAGTATTTTTCTCACTGCCCTAAAACTTCATAAACAGATGTCTGAAGTTCTTCAAGGGTTAACATGTTTTATGTCTGGGTGGTAGAATTTTGAGTGATTTGTTGCTTGGTTCTTTGTACATTTCTACAAGTCTTCAGTTTCTAAATAATGTGCATATATCACTTTCATTAAACAACCCAGACCTAAATAAAAAACGTAGAGCCCTGAGAAGTCTTTTAAAAATTAAACAAAACAAATCATGCTGACGTACAGGCTTTTCTGGGTGGAGCATGACAATAAGAGAAAGGGAGGTGGCTTTAAAGGACCTGCCCATCTCAAAAAAGCTACTTACCAGGACATGAACAATGTGCTACCACTCCTGCATCGACTGTGGTAAGGGGTTCCATGGTTGAATGTTTTGTCTCTCCCACACTCTACACTTCAAATTTTAAATTCTTCAAAATGCAAAACACATAATTTTATTATTTTCTTTTATAAACACTTATATGGCAAGCCCTATTCCAAGTGCTTTACAAATAATAGCTCATTTAATCCTCATAACAACCCAATGAGATGAATATTATTATTAGGCACCTTTTTCAGAAATGGAGACACAGTGAAATAACTTAGCTAATAATGTGAATACCTGTTTGTAAACTATGAAGGATGACATGATTTTCTGTATAATCTATATATCACCTTTCATTTATCCATTCAAGCGATATTTACTGAGCACCTGCCAGGCGCCCTTCTAGATGCTAATGTATCAGAGGTGTTCAGTTGTTTAGCAACAGAAACTGACAACAGTTTAAAGATAAGTAGACAAACAGGGAGAGATATGAGATCAAGCCTGTGTTTGCACGATACTCCTAATTCCCTCCACATTTCTCATAACCTGGTACACCTTGCCATTGCCATGTAGCTACCTGAGAGTTTTGATCTGTGGTTAGAAATAATTCTGAATTGTAATTTCTATTAGGAGTTGCAAACTGGTAGCACACAGCATTCAGCTCCTGCAGGGGTTGATAGCTGCCTTTGTGTTAAATACACAGTGGCTTTTTAAAAATCAAAATTGCTTTTATTATATGGTTATTTTAATAGGTACAAACATAAAATAGTCATAAACTTCCTATGTGTGTAGTGTTAATAATCAAAATAAAAATTATAAAAACCATCAAAACTTCACAAACAACAAAGTTCAAATCAATATTAATTCATGTCAGAAAAAAATTGCGAGACATTTTGAAATGACCAAAAAAAGATGACTGGGTGTCCCAGCAGGCACACCCTTCCAGGTTAACTCTGCCTTTTATTGTTTTTGACCTATTTTACAAAACTGTAAGCTGTAGAAAGAGACAGAAATGAAAACAATTCTTGTCTACAGAAATATAAATGCTTCGCGTGCATCCAGAAGATGCAATAGATTACTGGTCTGTAGATATTTACAAGCTTTACACTTTTTCTTTCTTTTTTTAGTGTCACAAGAGACTCTATATTTATGTGTATACATAAATATAATTTTGAACAATAAAAAATAGCTTATCATGAATAGTTCATTTCATGAGATAAAAAGATAGGAAAACAATAAATGACACTTAAATATGCAATTCTTTTTTGTTCCTTTTATTTGTTTTATTTTTACATCATTTTTTGTTATTCTATGACAGTTGTCTCAATTTTTCCTCCTTTGCCCTCCTCCGCCATCCCACCCTCTGCTCCCACAGTCAATTCCCACACTGTTGCCCATGTCTGTGAGTCATTCATACATGTTGTTTGACTAGTGCCTTTCCCTTCTTTCTATCATTATCCCCCTCCCCTCTCCACTCTGGTCTCTGTCAGCCTGTTCCATGTTTCCATACCTGCGGTTCTATTTTTAGTTTATTTTTTCTTCTTTCTAAGTACATTTCAGCAATTCCGATTGCTTTGCACATTTTAAATTCTCCTTTAAAGAGGCTGTAACATCTTACTGGTCCTTTCATCGATTAAAGAGTTAAGATCTTTGACAAATGTTCATTTTATATTTACATGAGAATGATAATTTTACCTTTTCTAAAAAATTATTCTTTAACATTCATTTATTGTGGCACATTAGGCTTTGCGGGTATGAAATTGCCTCTAAAATTTCTCCCTGTTTAAACACCTGGTAGGAGGAAGCTGAGCTCATGATGTCACATTTTTGTCCTCCTGGTGTATTTATAATATCTGTGGACTTGAGTTTGTAAGTCCCAGGGACTTTGACACATGTGTTTATACTCACATGCTTATATTGTTGAGGTTTTAGAAACAAGGTCTGAAGCTGATCTTCGATCTTGCAAGATCCTTCATACCAGCCTATGGACTTCCTCAACTGCCCGCTCTCTCTCCCTTTTCTGTGCCTGAGCCACATGTCTTGGCGGGGGCCTGCTGAGAAGATTCCTATGTTCCAACTTGGGCCCCAGGGCAGTTAGAGACTTGAGGGCCTTGGAATTTAGATTTCTCCTTGAGTCCTTTGAATTGGTTTGGTTTTGCCACCTGCCCCTCAAAACCACCTCAGGAGTTGCTTGGGAAAGGGGGTGAGGAGAAAAAACCTCCAAGAATGGGTAGAACATGCTCATTTCTTAGCCCCTGGACCTGGGTCATTCAGCATGGTGGTTGCTACTACCCATGGGGCTATTGAAAATTGGAAATGTGGTTAGTGCCACTGAATGAAATTTTTCACTTTAATTTAAACTTGAAAACTGTTGTTCCACTCAGTTATTTGAAAATAGTATGACTGAAACTGTTGGGGTATGCAAACCTATTTTTGAACCATACATTTTATGTTTAAATTTTATGAAATCTAAATACAGAACAAGTATTTCTGATGACAGTTTAGCTCCCGGATTGAAATATATGGCAAATGTAAAATACGCACGATTTAAAAGACTTATAAAAAAAATTCCATTCATAGTTTTTCTATTGATTACATGTGAAATGATAATATTTTGGATATACTGGCTAAAATAAAATGTATTATTAAAATTAATTTCACTTTTTTTTTTTAAAGTTATTAGATAATTTGAGATCCCGTATTGGTTCGCGTCATTTAGGGCAGGACTCTCAGGACCATGAATCATCCCATTCCTCCCACTTCCTTCCAAATTTGCCAAGTGGAACCTAAGTGATCTTGAATCCCGCTCTTCTGCTTTGGTTTTCTAATCCCGGAAGCTTTGTGTCTTCTTTGTAGGTGGTGATCGCATTGCCTACTTTCTCCAGTCACCTACGTAGAAGGGTTTCCAGGTTCTGAGAGATAAGAGCTCCCTTGACCTTACAAGCCTGGTCTGGCAATTCCTAATTTGCCGACAGGGGGAGCTGCGTTGCTGCGTGGTTGCCGAGCAACTGGTGGCCCGGAAGAAGTTCGCCGCCCCGCTTGCGGCGGCAGCTCCCCGGATGACTTCCGGCGGGGCGGGCGAGGTCGCTGCGAGCCGGCTTTGGCTGCGGCGGCGGCGGCGTAATGACTACGCTCAGGGCCTTCACGTGCGACGACTTGTTCCGCTTCAATAACATGTGAGTGAGACTTGCACCGGACGACTGCTGGTGGCGGCTATCCCTCACCCGGGCGGGGGTTCGAGGAATCAACCGTGCCCGCCGCCGCTGGTTGCCCCCCTGGGGGCTGCAGGGTCACAGGCCCGGTACGGGACGGATGCAAAGACTGCCCTACTCACCTTGGCGGAGGCACTCAGATTTCATCCCGCAACCCTGAGCGTTTGTAGACGCGGGAGCAGCGCACGGGCAGTCTCTCCCGGTGGTTGCCAGGCTGCGCTGGGGTGGTCGGAGGTAGGGGGCGGGCCCTGCTGCGTACCGGCTAGTGACTCGGTTTCCTCTTCTTGCTGCGGGTACCCCAAAAGTACTGGCCGTGGAGGTCGTTGCGAAGTCAGTAGGTAATAACTAAGCGTTTGTTGCACCTCACCTGGTGGTAACAGTTGACTTGTGAGTGAAATGACATTGTGATGATGGCACCCCCCCAGCGGTTCCTCTCGCACTCGGGGTTTCGTTTTGTACCTCTTGTTACGGCAGCGGCGATCCCAGCCTGGGCAGCTTTTTTTTGCTGTGGGTCATATGCTGGTGGAGGCCCATTTGGTTTTTTTGCTGTGCACAATGTGGGTCATATGCTGGTGGAGGCCCATTTGTTGCAGTTTCTTTCAGTCCTAGTTGTCAGGATATGTGACCTGTAGTTACCATGTTTTTTTTGAAGAAAACTTTTTATTATGGAAAATTATGAGCATTTGAAGAGTTGGCAGTTTTACCTTGAACTCCTCTGTAGACAGACACATCAGCTGAATTCTGCAGTTAACATTTTGCTCCATTGGCTTCATCACATACCCATCCATCCACCCACCCACCAGTCCCACATCAGCTTTTGAAGGATGGACAAAATGTTGATAATGATGAGAAAGGAAGTTCTGGAGAAGGAAGGGGGTGGTAAGGTGAGAAAACTTGAGGCGTGGCCATACAACTGGGAGATGAGTGTGGCTGCAGTGGTGTGTTTCTGTAACTGGGTAACCAGAAAGAAAATGGTGACATGACTTTTGCTCCACTGTTGAGGGTTTACACTTGATCACGTCGGAAGAATTTTATTTTTTTGTCACCTCCCAGTCGAAGCAGCATAATTAAGACAATTTTCAGCTCCAGCTGATCGCATTGGCACTGTAATAACCCATTTCATCCTCACAATTCTCTGAGTAGGTAGTCTCATTATCCCCATTTTGTGTATGAGCAAATTAAGGTTCTGAGAACTGAAGTGAATTGTCCCAGGTGTTAGAACCTTGCAGTGGGAGTGTGCCAGACAAGGAATCTAAATCCAAGGAGATTGGCGCTAGAGCAGTGGTTCTTAAAGAGTGGTCTCTGGCCACTAGGAGCATTTTGGAAATGGGAGATTCTCAGCTTTTTGAGAACCATTGTTTTGAAGCCTGACTCTTCAACATAGAACTGTGTGGAGTAGAAGGAGATTAGAGAAGGTATACCAGAGAAGGTAGGCCATTTAGGAAGTCTAGGCAATGGCCCAGAGATGACTTAACTAAGGCTTGGGTTTGGGAGGTGCCAGCATGCCTTGAAGCTTTAAGAATAGAAAAGGCAAAGCCTCTTGCAAAATCAGTTTTAACTGAAGATTTGGGAAGGGACAACACTATTTTATGTGAAAATGAATAGAAAGAAGGAAAATAAGCATGAATATGTACAATAAAACATTAGATTTCAAAGAATCATTCAGCTTAACAAGACCTCTTCAGAGATGCCAGTAGAGGAACTCCTCTTCCTCCCCATTTTCTCCTAATTCTCACTTTGATTAGGGCATTTCTATAGAAAAACTCTGAGAATCATGGGAATAGGGTGTTGCAGTCAGAATGGCAAGAAGCTGTTAATGTAGAAACATTACAATTAATTTAACAAATGTTTTATTTATTCTTGCAGAATTATTTGTGTACCTATTTATGGAACCATACCGATGAACAAAACAGAAAAAAAAATTATAGATTACATGTTAGAGGGGAAAAACAAAGTAAGTACATGCAGAGCTTAGTGTTCGTTACAAAGGAGATAGAAAAGCATGAAAGGAAAATAGGAAGCGAGTGAGGATTCAGCTTTAGGTAGAGTGTTTGGGAAAGTGTCACTGAAGAAATATGTAGGGGAGTTGACAGGGTGAGTCATATGGTTATTGGGATCACTGAAGTTCCAGGCATAGAGAATAGGAAGTGCACAGATACCTTTCAGACAGAAGGAACAGTCCAGTGTGGCTGGAGCAGAGTGGGTGTGGGTGTGAGATGATGAGGTCACAATCAAAGGGCTAGATCTTGAGGAGACCACCATTGGACTTGGATTCTCTGCCACCCACACTGAGAGATACCTAGGTGTAGAAGTCAGGTAGGCCGCTGGGCATGGAAGTCTCAAGTTTAGTTTTGGGCTAAAGATAGAAATTTGGGGTCAGCACTATGGTATTGAAACCTGGAGACTAGTGACATGAGTGATGGAGTGAATGCAGGTAGAAAAAGAGACTCTGAGATGGTGACCTAGGGCATCAGTCAAGTGTTAGACTGAAGACGTAGGTGTGGCCCAGTGAGGTGGCTGGAAAATCTGATGGTGGGGTCTTGGAAGTTGAGCTGTTGCCAGGTATTTCAGGCGGAGGGAGTGGGGAACCATGTCCCGAACTGCTGATGGCTAACTGTAAAGTATATTTGTACATTTCTTCCAGAAGGGAGTGCAGAATTGCAGGAGCAGGGCCCTGGGTAGTGGAGGTGGTGGGATCTGTTTACCAGAACTCCAGGCATGGTTACAGGAGAACAAGTAGTGAAGTAAGAGTGCAGAAGCTTACAGGTGGGTGGGTTTGGCGGTGGGAACTTGGTGAAGCTTTCTACTTACTGTTCTGTTTTCTCTGTGAAATAGAAAGCAGCTGAAATCAAGAAGTGGGGCAGGTGGCCTGTTGGAGAGTTGAGGCAAGAGGAGAGAATATGTTAGAGCAAGTGATTCTCCAGATGTGCCCTGGGGCCCCTCAAGATTGTTTTGGGGCTCTGCTAGGTCAGAGTTATTGCCGTGATCATACTAACGTGGTTTTTTGCCTTTTCCACTCTTATTCTCTCACAAGTGCATAGTGGAGTTTTCCAGATGTATGATCTTGCAACAGTAAGTGTAACAGACAGATAGGAGAATCCAGCTGTCTTCTATTAGGCCAGACATTGAAAAGAGCTGTAAAATTGTTGAAATGATGCCATTCATGTCACTAAATTTTTTTTAATAACGTGTTTTTCTTTTTTTAAATATATCATGCAACTTTATGGTAGGTCTGGGGGAACGTGGTGTTTATAATACATGATGAAATAATTTGTCTTTGGCAATATAATTATATATGAAAAATGTTAAGCATGGATGCCCCCAAAGCACCACCATCCTGGTCCCTAAAGTTTGGTGATTGTACTTGCCTTCGCTTTGGTCTTTTAGGTAACATACCACAACTGAACATCACTTTCTCCTTTACACTTCTCTCTCTCTTTGTTAATAATGTTGGCAGTTTTGTACAGAAAAATTTAAAAAATGGCTTTTAAAAAATTATTGCTCTGGTAATTTGATCATTCTGTTGGCTAAGCATTGATAATAAATATCTATCTTCGAAATCCTTTTTTTTTTTAATGAAAAAGTTAATTGTTATCTTTCAGAGAAAGTGCTGAGCACAGTGTTAGCCTATAACAGGCACCTAGTATTCACCTCCCTTTCCCTTAAGCAGTACTCATTCATATTTTTAACAAGGGTCTTTCTACATAGCAGCAAAACCAAAAGAGGGACTGGTCATGTCTGTCTCTGCAACCTGAAAGACCCCTTTTCTACTGTTAGGCCTTGATCATTTTAACTTGATTTTACTTTAAAAAAATTAATTGGGGTAACAGTGGTTAATAACATTATATAACTTAATATATAGGTGTACAGCGTTCGACATCTGTGTATTCTATTACATGTTCTCCACCCGAAGTCTAGTTTCCTTCTATTACCCTGTATCTGACTCCTTTTATCCACTTTGCCTTTCCGCCACCCCATTTCTCCTCTGGTAACCACCATTCTATTCTGTTGTCTGTTATCTATGACCATTTGACTTATCTCACTTAGCATAATGTCTCAAGAGTCATCTGTGTTGTCACAAAGGCAATATTTCATTTCTTAAAGCTGAGTAGTATTCTATTTTACATACATACCATGTCATCTTTGTCCAATCACCCACCCAGTGGACACTTGGGTTGTTTACATATCTAGCTGTTGTAAATAGGGGCACATATTATCTTTACGCATAAGTATTTTCAGGTAAATATCCAGAAGAGGAATTGCTAGATCATATGGTAGTTCTATTCTTATTTTTTTGAGAAATTTTTTTGTTTTCTGTAGTAGCGGTACTAATTTACATTCACACTTACAGTGTCTGAGGGTTTCTTCTCCACATCCTCTCCAACAAATATTTCGTGTTTTTTTGATAATAGCCATTCTAACAGGTGAGAGGTGATATTTCATTGTGGTTTTAATTTGCATTTCCCTAATAACTAGTGATGTTAGTATGTCTGTTGACTCTCCGTATACAGTCTTCTTTGGAAAAGTTTGTATTCAGGTCCTCTGTCCATTTTTAATTGAATTTTTGGTGGTGGTTGAGTTTTATGAGTTCCTTATATCTTCTCCCATTTGGTTGGTTGCCTTTTTGTTTTGTTGATAGTTTCTTTTGCTTTGCAGTTTTTAGTTTGACATAGTCCCATTAATTTATTTTTGCCTTGTTTCACTTGCATTGGAGATCAAGTTTACAAAAACACTTCAGTGACCATTGTCCATAAGTGTAGTGTCTATGTTTTCTTCTATGTATTTTATTACTTCAGGTCTTACATTCAAATCTTTAATCCATTTTGAGTTAATTTTGTGTGTGGTGTGAGATATTAGTCTAGTTTCATTCTTTTACATATGGCTCTTCAGTGTTCTGAACACCATTTCCTTTTTCCATTGTATATTCTTGGCTCTTCTGTCAAAAATTAGTTGCCCATATATTTGTGGGTTTATTTCTTGTCTGTGTGTCTGTTTTTCTGCCAATACCATACATACTATTTTGATTACTGTAGTTTTGTAGTATAGTTTGAAGTCAGGGAGTATGATACCTCCAGCTTTGTTAATTTTTCTCAAGATTACTTTGGCTCTTTGGGGCCTTTTATTGTGGTTGCATACAAATTTTTAAAAAAGTTATTGATGCAAAATGGGTGAAGGGGGTTAAAAGGTACAAAACTTTCAGTTATAAAATAAATAAGTCATGGGCATGTAGTGGATAGTACGGTGAGTATAGTTAATAATACTGTTGCATATTTATAAGTTGCTAAGAGAGTAATCTTAAAAGTTCTCACCACAATAAAAAAAATTTGCAACTGTCATTTTGCAATATGGCCCTTAGGTAATTTAAACGATCTTCCTTAGCCCTAAAATTGGTGTTAAAGTGAATTTAGCATGTTTTGATTTCCTTGTGCTTTTTTTTCCCCCCTGATGTAATTTTCATGTTTTTATGAGAGTAGAGGTACACTTTCAGCAAAAACCCTTTGATGGACCATTTGGACCCTGGAAGAATGGGCCCTAAGGCAGTGTGCTGCTGTTTTTTTTTGTTTTTTTTTTTTGTGGTATATTTTGTTGAGTATGCTATTACAGTTGTCCCTTTTTTTTTCTCCACTTGATCCCCTCGGTCCTGCACCCCATCCCCATATCTCCCATCATCCCCATATCTCCCATCATCGCCATATCTCTTGGTTCATGTTTATGGGTTGTACATATCAGTTCTTTGGCTTCTCAATTTCCTATACTTTTCGTAGCCTCCCCTATCTTATTTTTGGTCAACATTTTCCTGCCACATTTTAATGAGCTTATTTAAACTGGTTTTGTAAACACTGCTTACTGCTGACATTTCTCATTTCTTTCAGTAATTTGGATCCACTTACAGAAACTGTATCCTTTTTTTAAAAAGTTAAATGAAGGCTTACTGAGAGTGAGGAAAATAGAGAAACAAAGGGGAAAAATAAACCAGTACTGAAAAACTTTAAAACCTGTAGGTAAGTAAACATCACAAACAACATTGAAAGCAATTTACAAAAACAACTGGGAACAAGATTTGTCTTAAACCTGCCTGACAAGCTGCTAATACAGTGACTTCATAAATCTATAACAATACATCTAGCCTCCCTGCCCTGGTTCCCTCTCAGTACTAAGTATGGCTGTACACAACAGAAAACAGTGAGTTCAGCAAGATGGGTCATTTCTTTCTGTTGTGAATGAAGTCTGGAAATGATGAGCAGTCCAGGTCAGGTCGTGGTTACATGTAGTCACCAGTGACCAGGTTTTGCACTAGAACCACTCTCCCATTCCCAGGGTGGCCTTGGCCTTATTATCCCATGGCTGCCAGAGTAAATGGCTTCACATTCATGTTCCTGGCAGGAGGATCAACAGAGGGGAAGTGGAGAGTGTCCTTCCCTTTCAGGGGTACCTTTGGGAAGCACCACCCAGCCCTTCTGTATCTCATTGACCAGCACCTAACTCCTGCTACTCTTAATCTAAAAGTCCTAGAATGTGCCTAGCTTTAAATTGGGGCTTATTACCCAAGTAAAGAGAGGATCTGGGGTAACAATTAGTAGTATTTCTCATGTTCCCTAGGAGAAAAATGGGTAAAGACGTGAAGTTAGGGTGCTGTGGGTTATGTTACACTAACAGGCAAATCCCACATTCTCAGTGGCTTAAAACACAGAGTTGGATTTCTTGGTTATCCGTATCCATTGTAGGGTAGGACAGTAATATTAACTGATAATTTAATAAAAGAGGGCATATAGGAAGCTAGTGAATATATTAGGAGTTTAGTCTTACCAGTCAAAAGACATGCAAATTAAAACCAAAATGAGATGTGATGTTTTACCTATCAAATTATCAAGAACTTTAAAAAATGATAAAACTCAGTGTTGATGAGGGTGAGGTTACAGGAATATTCTTATAAACTGCAGTAGTTTTCTGGAAAACACTTTGGGAATGTAATTCTTAGTAATTCCATGTCCTAAACGTGGAAAATAATAAGCAATAGGCAGTTATGTCAGGGCGTGGCAAACTAAGGTACATGAATCAAATTGACCCACTGCCTGTTTTTGTAAATATAGCTTTATTGGGACACAGCTATACTTACTAGTTTAGTAAGTAACCAACTATTATCTGTGGCTTTTGTTCACGTCTTTCCCAGTTTGAGTAGTTGCAACGGAGACCATATGGACCACACAACCTAGAATATTCACTATTTGGCACTTTACAGAAAATGTTAACCTCTTAGTTATGTCATTACAAAAATATTTATTACAGAATTATAATGTTAAAAATTTGTGGTAACATTTATACACAATGGCTAAATAAGTTATTTTGTATTCGTAAAGGATTTTTAAAAGTTTCTGAGAAAGTGGAAACAACCCAGATGTCCACTGTCAAGAGATAGTAATTTAAACACATCTTTCCACACAATGGAATACCATACAGCAGTAAAAACTAACTGTAGGGGGAGACAACAGGGCTACATATAAAAAAGAGTTGAGTGGAAAAAGGAAAAAAACTTGCAAAGGTTTCATTTATGTTTTCAAAACTATGACCTATGAAAGACCTTTCCATGTTTCAAAAAAAAGGAAACAGATTCTGAAGAATTCTGAATGACAGAGAAATTTTCACTGCATAATAAGGGAAAATGTTAGGATGCAAATCAACGTATATGGTATACGTCCAGTTACCTGTAAAATTTACAGTGTCTCATAATCCAGGTGAAGCCATATTTGAAAGTAACCAGATCCTAATGGTTGTTGAATGAGCTTCTGGGTCTCCTTCATTAGCCAGAGGAGAGGCAGTTGTGGTGTATTTTAGGGCTGCATGGCAGGAAGACTTACTGGCCTGTCATTTTAGGGGTTATGTTTGAAGAATATTGAAAATAAAGCTTGTCCCTCAGAGGAGAGTTTGAAGAACTTACTGAACAGGCGTTCCAGGAACTTTAAAAAAAAATGTATGATTGATGATGTCCCTTTATAGAATTGGATCAGGAAGCTTACAGTAAGAATATAGGAATAAGCGCTCATCAGTACGGACAACAGGGTTGAAGCGTTAAATAATGAACAAATTATTCAAGCATTCACTCTTAAGTCAGCTTTTATTTGCATTACTAGAAATGGAAAATTTGAATCAGTAGAAGGGAAAACTGGGTAATTGTTAAGTTGCCTTTGGAAGTACTTAGTGTTTTTTGTTTCCGAGATAAGCAATTCATCATAGAGAGAAGAAAAATTTCTCATCCAAAATATAGAAATCTGTACAACTTTGCCACAGTCAATATACATGAATTGTACAAATTTATACCAGTTCATAATTTACCAAATAAAAGATGACGAGGAAGTACTCAGTTTTAAAGTTACTTTAACAATCTCATAGCTGAAGCTAAAGTAGAAACCAGTCATTAATTTTCCTGCAAGTATGGAAAAATAAACATATTGAGCATCTATGTGGCAAGCTCCAGGGATAGAGAGAACATTACTCAGTCTAAGGGGAGACAGATGGTAAACAAATAAGTATCAGGTGAGCATAAGTGCTATGCCAAGATTCAGGATACCGTGTGATCAGTAGGGAGACAGATTACAGAACTTTGGAGTCCTAGTTCTCTGCTTTCTATTAGATGTTGTCACCATTCACATTTGATGTTATATGTTCAGGTAATTGTTAAAAATTAGTGCTAACCTAAATATTTCACACAATGATATGATTATAGAAATCAGACATATATAGGGATAGGGATAAAGTAACAATATACTTTTTAAAGGAAACCTTAAAATATCCCTTTTACGAAGGGATACTTGTTACTGTCCACCCCCTTTATGAAAGGATGAACTTCTTACTGTCTGTTGCTTTTCACGCTCCTTAACAAGATTCTAGTATGGAATTCCTTTTTACTTACAGTACCTTGCGCATTGGCCAGAGTATTTCATCGTTGCAGAGGCACCTGGTGGAGAGTTAATGGGTTATAGTAAGTATAATGCCACTAGTACTTTTTTGGATAGGTAGTTAAGATTTTAATACAGGTTTCAACCGATTTAAATTGATAAAGAACTGAAAGTATCATCACAATGTCTATAATTGTATTTCCTTTTCGACCACTAGGCAACTCACTGATCCCTTCTATAAATTAAAACTTTGTTATTAATTTTCTTTATAATAAAAATGTACCAAACAGTAATTCTGTATTTATGTGTAAAACCATGTGTTTATTAATTAATGCAATCTTTTGTTGACAGTTATGGGTAAAGCAGAAGGCTCAGTTGCTAGGGAAGAATGGCATGGGCATGTCACAGCTCTGTCTGTTGCCCCAGAATTTCGACGCCTTGGTTTGGCTGCTAAACTTATGGAGTTACTAGAGGAGATTTCAGAAAGGTGAGATCCTGCTTTTCTAATAATAATTTATGGACCCTGATCATTTGATTTTTCTTTTTGTGAACATTTATAAGACTTTTTTTTTTTCCTCTTCAGGCTGAATAAATATCATGCATTAGAGTTTACAGAAATTTCATTTTTAGCCTCCATTAGTCCTCACAACAGTTCTGTCACATTTAATATGGTCTTATTGTCTCTTTTGCCATCGAGGAAAAAACTCAGGCAAAGTAAGTGACCTGCGTACACTTATAAGCTGGGTAATAGGTGGAATGAAAAACTAGCCCTCAGGGTTTCTTTTAGTGTTCTTGCCACTATGGTAGATATTCCAAATTCCCTGTTAACATCGCCCATAGCATCTTAATAATTTTTTCACATTGCCCCTTAGCCAAAAGGAAACAGTTTAGTCTTAAGCAATTATGTCCTAACTACTTAATAAATATTTATATCCTACCAACCAAGTAGCTGTTTAGGAAAATAAAAAACAAACCTTAAAGAAAAAATACTTTTATTTCATTGTCAAAGACTGATGCACCTGTTGGGAATTGTATGATGGCTCAAACCTTGGAAACAGATGGACATAACCGCCTGTATTCCTATTTCACCTTGATTTTCATGTGTTACTTTTTTTTTTTTTTAATCATAGGAACTGCCCAAAACCTGGCTTCATAAAAATATTGTCATCAAAGGGAATGTAACATGATGTAATGTTGTGTTTTTGAACTACATCAAAAACTTGTACCTTGCTAGTGTCTGATATGTGAGGTTTGTCTGTTTTCCCTGAACAATTCAGATATCCTATAGCACCTCTGAGTTTTGGGCACCTTGGAGCAGCTTTGGAAACTGCCAACATTAAGACTTAAAAAAAAAAGACCTGTTATATGTATTAAACATCCTCATTATATGAGGCAAAAGTAATACAGTAATATGAAAAGAATATCCCTCCTGACAGCCTCTTCTGGAAGAGATAAAGAGATGTGTGTATAAGTGTACCCAGTTGTCAAGCTGCCATTTTTTTCCTATACTTTAAATGCTTAGAAGTGTGTAGGAAAGGGAATAGCTGCTGAGATGCACTTGTGAGGCTTTACACTTAAACTAATGGACTTCATAAAGGTAAGTTTTAAAGAAGTAACCATGGCTTGAAAATTCTCCTAGCCAAGGTAGTGGCAAGAAGAATTTGAATCAGAGAAGAGAGGAAATAGTGTTAGCTGAAAAAGAAATCAACTCTAGTTCTTAAGAATACCTAAGATTTAAGTGATCTTTATTTGTATGGGTGTGTATGTATACCTATATCCATCCATCCATCCATATATATATATATATATATATATATATGCATATATACATGTATTTTCAAATGTATATATTAAAAATAGAAACAGTATATAACTTCTAAACAAATAAGTTGAGAGTAAACTAGAATGACAGAAATCAGTTCAAAAGAAGAGAAAGGAAATTAGTGACAAAACAAATAAAAAGCATGAAATAAGATGGTAGTTGTGAATCCAAAATTCATTAATTACAACAGTAAATGTTAATGGACTAATGACTCCAGTTAAAAGTCAAAGACTTGAGGACATTATGCTAAATGAAATAAGCCAGTTGAAAGTTGAAATAAGCCAGTCACAGAAAGACAAATACTGCATGATTCCACTTACATGAGATATGTAAAATAATTAAATTCATAGAATCAAAGAATAGAATGGGCTGGGTTTGGGGGAAGTGGGGAGATGCTAATCAGCAGACATAGTTTCAGTTAAGTAAGATGAATAACCTCTAGAGTCGGCTGTACACATTGTACCTATAGTCAGCAATAACATTGTACATTTCACAGTTTATTAAGATCTCATGGTGTTATGAAATAAAATTGAATTAAAAAGGAAATAAAATTGAAAAAAAAGGAGACTGTCAGAACTCTATTTACAGGAAATATGTGTAAATATTAAAAATACAGAAAGAATGAAAGTAAAAAGAATTTTTCAAATTATGCAAATTCTGATCAAAAGACAGTTGGTATACTTGAATGAACAATAACAACAGTATAGTTCAGTAATTACTGGTATAAAGAGTCATTGCCTATTGATAAAAGATTTAGTCCATAAGGAAGACGTAACAAAAAATTTTATGGAACAAGTGACAAAGATTCAAAGTAAAAATGCAACACTTGGCAAAACTACATGGAGAAATAGACAATTATCATCATAATGGGAAGTTTGAACTTGTGTCTTTCCAAATTGACAATCAGACAGAAATTGATTAAGGGTATAGAACAGGGGTCAACAAACTTTTTCTGAGTAAATATTTAGGCTTTGCAGGCCGCCATCTGAGCTCTCTGTTACATGTATATATTTAAAACAACCCTTCAGAATTGTAAAAAACATTCTTAGCTTGAGAGTGGTTGAAAAATAGATTGTGACCCGACCCTTGACTTAAAGAATTTCAATCAGTAGCCAAAAATCTTTCCACAAAGGAAACCGTGGCTTTTCTGGGAAAATTTGACCATTCTATTTAAGAAATAATGACTCTAAGTTCAATTTTCCACAAACAAAAAGAGGAAACATTCTTCATCGTATTTTTTTAAGGCTAGGATAACCTTGATAATAAAATATAACAAGAAATATTAGGCAGATTCAAGGACAGTCTCATTATAGATGCAAAAATACCAGGAAAATCTTAGTAAAATGGATTCAGCAATTTGTAAAGAGGTTGATATATTTAAAGGAAGGTTGTTTTAATGTTAGCCAATCTGTAACCCTGGCTGGTGTGGCTCAGTGCATTGAGTGCCAGCCTGCAAACCGAAAGGTCGCCAGTTTGATTCCCAGTCAGGGCACATGCCTAGGTTGTGGGCCAGGAGTCCAGTTGGGGGTGTGTGAGAGGTAACCTTTCAATGTTTGTCTTGCACATAGGTGTTTCTCTCCCTTTCTTTCTCCTCTCTCTAAAAAGTAAATAAAGGAATAGAAAATCTGTAAATATATTCCACCACTGTAATAAAGGAGAACAATATTTATCTCAGTAAATGCAGAAAATGCTTTGATAAAATTCAGTATTCATTTTTGGTTAAAAACTGTTAGCAAACTAGGAAATAGAAGGTGAGAACTTCCTTACACTGATAAAAGAATATCTACAAAAAACCTGTAGTAAATATTGTTGGGAATGCATTAAATGTTTTCCTTTTAAAATCTGGGACAAGGACACCCTCTTTAGTTATATACTGGAAATACTATGCATCACCAGTAAACCAAGAAAAATAAAAGATATGCGGATTGAGAAGAAACATTTACTTTGCAGTGATAAGATTTAAAAAATAGAAATCCCACAAGAATGTTTAGGCCAGTGATTTTTAATCTTCATCACTCATAGCATAGATAAACTACTAAAATTCTGTGGCCCACCAAAAAATAGATGTTTTGCTGATCTGACCAAAAAAAAAAAAAAAAAAGATGGCTATTGTTGTGTTGGCTGTTTTCAACAATTTTTTTACTTGACAGTCTTAAGAGAAAAGAGGTCAGTACCTCTGATTAAATAAGTCAAGTATTGCATGTTTTAAAAAATCTTGTGGTATGCCAGTTGAAAATCACTGGTTTAGACTGAAAGTTAAGCAAAGTTGTTGGAAAAATCTAACAAAAGCTGCAAGACCTCAGAACTTCATAAAACTTTATTGAGAGACATTAAAGATGATCTGTCCAAATGGAGAGGTAAACTACTGCTGTGGCAGAGAGGACTTGATATAGTAAACTGGTAATTGGTTGACAGAGTCAGTGTAATTGCAATCAAAATCTCAAGTATTTTTTGTGGGACCTAAGTTGATTCTGAAACTTACAGGGGAATGGTAAGAGCCAAAAAGAGACATATTCCTGAACAACAAAATGGGTAGATTTGTCTCTTCAGATATCAAGCTGTAATGAGTGAGACTGTGTGTTAAGGGCCAGAGTAGCTGTCTAGAGCAGTGGAACAGAATTTGAGAAACAGCTAGGAATACATGGATTTTTACATACCTCTGACGAGGCAATTATTGATGAGTGATGAAAGGATACACTTTTCAGTAAAGGTAGTGGCACAGTTGGATATTCACAAGGGAAAATTTTTTTCCCAGAGTATTATCTTACTAGACACAAATTCCAGATTTATTAAAAGACCTAGATGTGAAAAGCAAAATTAAAAAGCCCTTTGAAGTTAATATATGAGAGTGTCTACTAATCTCAAGGTAGAAAAGAACTTCTGAAACAAGCCATAAAAAATGGTAACTGTAAAAGAGTTTCATATATTTAAGTTCATTGAAGTGAAGTAACTTTGTTCATCAAAAGATACATAAGGATAATGATGCCCTGGGTGGCGTGGCTTAGTTGGAGCATCAAAAAGATAGGCAAATTGGAAAAACATGTGACATCCTTTACACAATGTTGAATATCCAGAATACATAGAACATACTTAGCTCTATGAGTGTAAGGGAGAAAAAGAAAAATATAAGAGATCAATAAGGAATCCAGAATGAGAAATCTATAAATGTCCTGCAAAAATATATTCAGCCTTGTTAGTAATCCAAAATGCTAATATCCTGAGATAGCATTGTGCCATAAGATTTTCAAAAATAAAGTCTGATGCCACAAGCCTTGGTAGTGTGGTAACAGCCTTATCTACTTCCGTGGGAGTGTAAGATGGTTCAAGTAGATTGAGAAACAGACAATATCTGATAAAGTTGAAGATGTGCCTAACCCCCGTGAGCCAGTGATGACATTCCTAGCTATAGACTTTACATATTGAACCGTGACATACAACAAAAACATTAATCATAGCATAGTTTGTAATAGTAAAAACTGGAAATGCTTCTCTGTAGAACCACAGACAGTTTGTAGTATGTATCTCTATAATGGAACGCTAAGTAAAAGGCCAGATGAACAAACTCTAGCTATACCTAGGCTGACTTGAACAATACTGATGGAGAGGCCTATCACTAAAGAATAAAGTATGTTTTCAGTTATATAAAGTTGATAAAACAGGAGAGGCTGAACTATAATAGGTGGGAAATCTATAGCAAAAAGCAAAGAGCTAATGATTACAAGAGTCGGGACACAGAGACCTCTGGATAAGCAGGGGCTGTCACTGACCAGAGGGACCTGAGGGTTTCAGAGCTGTGACCAATTTCCTACAGCTACACTTGGGCCCTGGCCACCCTGGTGCTTGCTTCAGAATCTTTAATTTGTACATATGAGTGAAAATATTATATGACTTAATTGGTAAAATGAGCATATCAATTAATTACTATGACATGAAATACCAGCAGTTTTTTAAGCCAGTTAGCAAAATTGTGGTTAAATGCTTTTTAAAAAGTTTATAGTTTAAGAAAATATGTATTACAGGTTTTGAATATTAGCATGCAAACAGAAAGTCAGCTTTTTATACCGTGAAATATTGTTGTAAGTTCTCAGCCATATTAAAAAAATTGATTTATGATGTCATCAGCTGTAGGGTCCTATTACTACCATTCCATGAGTAGAAAACAAAGTAAAATCAACTACTGTTTTGAAAAAAAACATACGTACCTGTTATTTTCTAGTTTCTCACATTCTAATGTTTTCCTTTTTTAAAATTAAAGAAAAGGTGGATTTTTTGTTGACCTCTTTGTAAGAGTATCTAACCAAGTTGCAGTCAACATGTACAAACAGTTGGGCTACAGTGTATACAGGACGGTCATAGAGTACTATTCTGCCAGCAACGGGGAGCCCGACGAGGACGCTTATGGTAAGCTCCCTTCTCTGGCAGAAACCCCAAGAGGAAGCCAAACGTTTATATTCATTCTGCAGACTAAAATATTCAATTATTTTAATAAACTTAAGAATTATATTTCTTGGACTTAATATTTTAAATTTGATCTATAATATTTAAATTTCCTTGAACCTGCCTTTACAAACCTACCACTAGTCAACTTACATTAACTAACCAATGGCTAATTACTGTCAGTTATTGTATTACTACACTACAGGCATGTTCTTTTACTAAGATTCTGTCAAAAGAACATTTGTATTAAGAGCTGAATCCCAGTTGGGGTTTGGTTAGCATCTGGTTACTTGTGATTGAGTCTCATTTTATATGAAGACATTTCTCTTAGAATCTGGTGAAAGTGGGAGTAGGGGACAAAATTCGTAGGGGAACTTTGCCTGTATACTTTAAATTTGATGTAAAATGGTTTGAAATTTGCATACTTACTTACATTAGACTTTGCTTCCTAACAGATATGAGGAAAGCACTTTCCAGGGACACTGAGAAGAAATCTATCATACCACTACCTCATCCTGTGAGGCCTGAAGACATTGAATAACCCTGGGTAGTGGTTCTTAGGCTGATGCTCTAGATATTTTATGGACAATATTATTTTCATTGGATGATCTTAGAGCTCTGTTAGAGAAAAATATTCATTTAGGTCTTAAAGATTTCAAGAAAATATATTAAATCTCATTGTTTCCAGTTAGCAATATCATACCTACTAAAGCTGTCCACTGTGATAAAATTCAATCAGAAAGCCAGCGAGGTCAGAAAGAAACAGTCTACTATCATGGTTCATAAAATGCTAGGGGAAAAAAACTTGTTCCAATCACCTTCTAAATTCTATGCCTGAGAACCACTGCTGCATATATATATATATTTTGTACTGAACTATTGACTGAAGCTTTAAAAGCATATATGAAATGCAAAATCTAAAATCTAAGATGTATAACAAAATGCACTGTTGATGCTATAAATGTTTCCTGGAAGTTTGTAAAACTAAATTAGGATTGAGAAAGCATCATTTAGGATATATTGTTTCTCCATTAAATTTTTGGTTTATATATAAAACATTTAAAAAATGCATACTTGAAACAGTCCCTGTCTGGCATACTTAAGCTTCCTTCTTAATGCAAAATAAAATTCTTCCCAGTTACTTGTTTTCATACTGTTAGTCCCAGATTCTTTCTTTGTTTTGTTCCATAAATACTTTCCTTAAATCCTGCATTTCAAAATATAAAAAGATGCTGCAGTTTATTTAAAGGGGAAAAAGAACCTAATTCTTAAAGGCCATGTACCTAGATCATAGGCCAACCACATATTCTCATGTGTAATTTTCATCACCTGTAATAATCTGAAAATATCAAGTAAAAGAAATAGCTAAAGAAGAACCCACAGAAATGATTATTAAAAAGCTTTTACATTTGAAGACTTATTTTGGTAGAATTGAGGGTGAACAAGAAGTGAATCCTTTATATTTCACCAAGAATAACTTCCTTCATGCATTTCCTTCATGGCACTTCCCAGAAAGGGTTCAAAGAGTTCGCATCGAAAACGTAATCACTATTTTTATTTCTTAGACATACAAGCAACATAAACAGAATTTTAGCTAGACTCTCTGGGTAGTCACTTTTATTAGCATTTTGATCTGTTTTCATCTCACCCTTTGACTCTGTGCACTTTGCCAAAGGATGTTAAAATCACAAATGTTCTTCTTCACTGATTAGGCAGACCACTTCTCAACAGTCAGAACCTGACACCCCAACTGCTGATACTGGTCCAGTGACTAAACCAGTGAGGCTGAAAACAGGTTTCCCTTTTATCCTAACAGTCCTATTTTGTTCTGCCCTCAGAAACTACCTTATTTTCAAGATAAAATTTAGTAACATACTGGCTGGCTTTTATTCCTGTGGGTGAATAATATGTTTGCAAATTTAATAATAAATTTGCACAATTAAACTTACCGATAATAAATTTACTAATTGTCCTTATAGGTGAAAAACAGTCTCGAAGATACATAGTTCTAGTTCAGTAGCTTGGGCAGTGAGAAATGTAGTCCAGATTAAAGGAAACAATCGCAGGTCATTAAGGCAAATATTTTTTTTTTTTTGCTCTATAATGTAATAATGTATCATCAAATATGTTATCCTCAAGCTATTTAAGTTACATTTAGCAAATAGTTTAGTTACCTTGGGTGTTTTTCACATGTGCTAAAGCAGGGGAAAGCTGGTCAGGTGTTATGGGCAGACATTTTCCACTATAGGACACTGGGAGATATTTATTGGTACACTACATAGAAATCACTCCCTGGATGCCCAGTAAGTTTGGGGAGCATGCCGGTATTGTCATTGGTGATTCATATGTACAGTAGAATATCAAAGATTGAGAAGCCTATAAGGGATTTCACTAATAAAGCTTAATTAGCCCTTAAGTTATGGTTTTCCAAACTTGAGTATGGAACATCATTTTTACTACAGAGCTTAACCAGTCTGGGAAACTAGGGCATAACTGAAACTTGATTAATATGTTCTTGGTAAAAAAAGACCTCGTTCAGAAATATAGTCACTGTAAATTATTTTCCAGCTAATGTTTTGAAAAGCGCTTAGAATAAATGGCCACAAAAGTAGGAATTTTGGAAGTTAACCTAAGCACATTCAATTCCATAAGGAATGAACACTTTATTGAGCACTTACTAATGCATTAGATATAGTTGTCATTTAATCTTCAAAATGAGTTGGCCAAGTATTAGCTCATTTTCTGAGTGAAGACACTGAAAATAAAGGCTGGATTATTTGTCACTAAGTGCAGCTGGGAATGGAACTCAAGTTAATGTAACTCTAAACACGTGAAAGAAAAAAGTTACAGATGAATGTATAAAATATCTTTATGAAAAAGACAGTGATGAAAAAACTACACCTTAAAAGTTCCTGTAGAAGGTAACTTGAAAACTTCTAGAAAAGAATTTGAAAGCCTGCATTTCCATCTAAAGAGGATGTTAATATTTACCTTACTTAGATTTCCTAGTGTATTATGTAGACAAAAAATTGTTTGGATTCAGTCAAAACAATCCAGCAGTTAAAAAGATTCCTTTACTCACAACCCCTCACTGCTAACTACCCCTAGAGCATTTCAAAAATAATTCAAAAAGTAGCTGCCAAAGATTTCAATCAGTTCATTACTGGTGAAATATACAAAAAGTTACAGGAGTCACAAGAGTTCCAAACTCTTAATTTATAAAAATAAAACCATCAATATGAACAAGAAGATCAGGATTCACTCTCATCCAAGTCCTTATCTGGGTCTTGCTCAGCAGCCTCCTTTTCCTGTTGCTGTTTCTTCCAAAGTTTGGCCATAGCCAGGAGCTTGAGGTTTGGTTGGTTGGCAGCATCTTCTGGAAAGATGTAATCATAGTATTCTTCCCAGCCTGCATCAGACTATGGAAAAAAAGTAAAACAATTAAAAAGTATGCAAACATGTTGCTGAAATGCATTTCATTTAAAGTGGAAAATTTTCACTGGGAAACCAAGATTCAAATTTAACTTCATTTTACAAAACAATGTCAAAGCCTACTACAGAAAGACAAGGGCCAGACCTTGAAGACTGGGAGTGAATAAGTAGCTGTTGGATTGGAGTTGCTGCAAGTGTGGCTCAGTGAGAGAAAACCCTGGTGGAAAAAAACTCTAAAAATCTAAGCACATCTTGCAGTCTAAAGATTTAAAAATTTTAAAGATTTACTTAATATCTACCCCACAGTGAAAGCCGTATGTCTGCATAATTATTCTGACTCCTGTTCCAGCTTCCACCACCACATGCTTTACTGCCTCTGGATAGGTGCTCCTGCAATCTAAGCCCCCTGAGCCTGCCTGTAGGAGATGCCAGTGACTAGGTTGTGTCATTTTGTGCACAAGAGCCACCTTAGAGCCTACAAAAGACTTCTCTGGATTAGGTCCTACTTACTAAAAGTTGATTTTCATTTCCCTCCATCCTGACTTTCTGTGTAATGCTCCCCAAAACACCACATTTCATGCAGTTCCTACAATCAACCAAGAAGCCTTTGCCAACCCTCTCCCACTCTCCACCCTGGGTAGACCATACACTGTTTCCATATTAGTCAGACTGCAACTGTCTCCTACCCCTGGGTATCTGCTCCCATTCCTCAGATTGTACACATGCCATTTAAAAGTACAAATTCTACGTCAGATGCATTTCTGCTCATTTGACACGAGATGACCACTTTGGGGTCTCAGTTCTTACCCCATCATCAGCCTGGACCTTTCTTCTCTTCTTGACTTTCTCTGGCATGAGTTTTTCTACTCTGTCCTTATCCGATACAGTTCCAAATTCATCTTCAAACCTTCGCCAAGATTCCAGCAGCATAAGTCTCTCTTCTTTTTCTTCACAGTTTCGCATGGTCTTATTAGCCTCTTCATAAATTTGTCTACATTTAGCCAAACTTCCTTCTTTCCCTGAAGACAACTCAAACTGAGCAAAACTGATCCATACCTTTAAGAAAATTATTGTAGAACCAAATTAGCCCTGTCACTCAGAATAATTAATAATAATAAAGCTAATTTCTTGTTAACATCTGAACATATTAATGTTGAAGCAGTCTGTTTCTATATCCAGTAAGTGTCTGAAATAGTCTTCAAATCATGAGAAGTTTTAACTTTTTATTCAACCCTATGATATCCAGTTTATTTACATGGAGTATAAATATTGACCTAGTATAAGCTTAATATTCCAGTCTTCAGACTCATAACAGGTTCCTTTTAAAAGCAAGGAAATCGTTAAAAATAAATTTTTTTAAAAACACTTAAAATATAAATACAGTATTTCTTCAGGACTGCTGACTCAAGCAAAATCAAAGATAAGCTATAAAGCACAGGATACCTTGACATGTTGTGTCCGCTGAAGCAATCGTCGGTAAAGATTCCGTGTTCTTTCAGTTTCTTCCTGCTCAATTTCAAAATCAATATATGATTTCCAGAGCACCTAAGAAAGATAACTTAATAGGTGAGCCTTGACATTTAAAAAGCAACATGTCCCTATCCAAAGCACAGCTTAACTACCATTCCAACCTAGGAAATCCAGGAACCTAGGACTTAGTTGAACAATCAAAGAACAGACAGCATGTGGATAAAAGAAACAATATTAGCATTTATAAGCTACCACAAACTTGGAGGACTTGGATTCATTTTTGGATTCTCTTTTGGCATTTTTCAAAGGCTGGACATATCAAAAAGAGCTGAGAAACTGGCCAAGTCTCTCAGGCACTGTCATGATCGTGCCACATACAACCAAAGTTGTAAAGAAAACAGGCCTAGATTAGCCAGTATATACTATTTTTACCTCCACTGTAAGTTCTTGATATGGTTAAGTGCAACTCAAAAAGCATTTGGTGAATAGCTGTCACCTGCTAGTATGAATAGACTGTCAAGAGCACAAGGATGAGCAACATGTGGCCTGGACTCCTGGGAGCTGGAAGTCTGTGGAGGATCTGAGGCCAACAGATACAACTAGTAACACAAAAAGCCCTGCCCTAATGCAGTCTGGGGCCCAGGGAACCATTAAATGAAAGGTAGTATTAGTGCAAGATAAACAAAATGGCTGAATGAGTTCATGGTTCCAAATTAGTCCGAGCTATGGTTTGGCGCCACCTTGTGGCTCAAGCTTAAATACTGAAGGGATGACTGTGGGTCCTGCAAAGGCAGGACTTCAGTACCGTAGCAGCTGTAATTTCAGGAACATCCTCGTTAACTTAAGAGTCTCTTTTGCTTGCCCAATCTGGACAAAACTGTGCCAGGAGTATCCAGGGATGTGCAGTCTCAACTTCGTCTCTCTTGATCTCTGGGTGGGGTTGCCTGCTGCCTGTTGCTTTAACTATCTCTTCCCCTTTAACTTTCTGTTTGAGAAAGGGAGGAAGAGTGCCAGTCACCCACCCATTAAGTTCCAATTCAGCCTGGTGTCATAATGAGGCATTGCTCTAGTATCCAATTAGAGGGCTGCTTCCCCAGCCTTTCTATCTCCAAAACAGAAAAGTCCTCATCTCAGTAGAAGACTGGAAGTTAGATCTTCTTTATGCACACTTAGATGGTCATATTAAGTAACACTAGAGAAGTGTCTAAAACTAAGTTATATTTAACCCAAGATCCTCACCTCTGGCATGTCTAAGCGTGGCTGGCTGATGGCTAACTCGTAGATTGCACGGGCCCTCTCAATATCACCAAGGATTGTCTCTAATTCTGCAAATTTAATCCAAGAGGTACAATTTTCAGGTCCAAATTCCAGGAACTTTTCATAAAGCTTCCGGCATCTGTCAAATTCTCGAAGCTGTAGCTCCAATTCTATGTAACCTTTAAATAACTTGTTCTTTGGACATTTGCCTATGGAAGTTCCCTAGAAAAGAAAATGACCAACTGCTGTGATATCTTAGTGTGTTCAACTTGTGCACAGACATCATTGACCAGAAATTGTTCTCTGCTGAGCGAGAACTTTGGAGAGTCAACATGGCAAGCCACCCTCCTTTGTGATACACCTTTCATGATGGTTTCTGACAAAAGACCAAAGGAAATCCTCTAATTCACTCAGCTGTCAAGAGGGCCTGTGCCCACTGGTGTCTGTTCAGCAGAAGACAATGTTCAAGAATTATACTGACAACTATTTTGGATTTTACTTAGTTTCTCAGGACCTCTTAGGGAATGTAAATGTCAGATGTATAAAGTCTCCTAGAAGTAAAATGGTAATCAAAGAATGAATCCTGCTTTGCTGCCCACAGCCAGGGTAAGAGTAGCTTATCAGAGGACAACTCTATTTCAACACAGTATCTGATCCTATGAAGAAATTTTAGAACGACTATTAAGAGGGAAGTGCAATTAATACAACAAAAATTTTGTACCCGATCAGACTACTAAAGATCAGATTTGATCTAAGACCAGGTCTTTTTAGAGTGAGGAATGATCTGGTAACTGGTAGCTAGAAAGTTTCCAATGTTAAAGTACAGGGTCTGGCACAAATAACGCCCCTTTTTATTACAAAATCTTTTATTACAAACTCACAAGCGTGTAATTCTGTAACATAACAATATCATACCCAAGCACACCATATGACATTTTAGGTGAAATGTTCAAATTAAAAGTGTAAGTTCTTACACCCATATTATTACCGTACTGACCACACTCAAGAAGGCCTTACTTCTGCCGGACCCTATAGAATAATTTAAGCATCATCACCCAATCTTTCTTCAAAGGTCATGGTTTTTTTTAAACATGTCTCAGTATTTAAATGGCATATTTCTGTTGCTTTGTTAGTAAGAACTGCACTACTTGTAAGCACTAAGATTTTAACTTCCTTCTCATAAAACTTAGTGATGCATCTTGTTCCTTTCCTTACTTACCAAAGCTCTTCTGGCAAATGGTAAATTCTTCTGTCTTATTTCAAACTGTGCATATAGTAACCACATTTTGGCAAACGTGAACTGGAAAACAAAAGCACAACAACATCTAGCTTAAGAGGCTCAATTAAATGAAATCAAATTAAGTTAAACTTAAATTAACAAAAGGCCATAGGCAATTAGATTTCCCTAAAACTTTGAGCTAGGATAGATGCATTTTCTTTTTAAAAGCAAGGATGACAATATTCTTTCACAAATTATAAAATGAACAAACAAAAAGGTTAATCTAAATACTATACAGTATTTCATGACCCTGGATGTGCTTCTTGAGTCAGCAGAACATGCCCTCTCCATTTGTTTTTTGCGCTGGGAAATATGGCAGAGATGATATCTCAACCATTTCCAGAATGCACACGTGCTCACCCTTATGTGCCCACCTCCACTGAGCTGCCAACAAACACCTGTTCACCGCTTCCTTCACGTGCTATGTACTCTCTGGATGTGCATCTTCCTCCACCCACTCAGTCTATTCCAATTACCCATCCTCCTCTGAATTTCTATTGTATTATCTGTATTGTTCATTTGTCACAGGTTGTCCTCTCAACTAGACTATAGGCTATTTTCAGAGGCAAAGAGCATATCTCATTCTTACGTTTTCCATGGTGCCTATCATTAGGAAATAGTCAATCAATAATATTTCACTGAATTATTTCACAAGTAACAGAAGCAGGGTTTTGACTTTTGGAACAGAACATTTAAAGCAAATGTACCTTTTTGTGAGGAATTAGGTCCAAAGAGGCTTGATACACCTGTCTTGTCCTCTCAGGATCCTGTATTAGGATAAGAAATTTTCAAAAATATTGAAATCTATGGCTAATAATAATTTTATTAGTTACTTATTTTACTAATACTAGTAAAAAGTGTACACCCCCAACATTGAATATGTTTTCACAAGTTGCTGTTTTCAAACCCTGATTCCATTTATAATCAAAAGTGTAAACTACCTTTAGCCATCAAACTTTGGTTTAAGAATCACCAACAAATATAGCCATCAAACTCTGAGAGCTTCTCTGTAGAAAGGCTTTTTTGCCTGATAGCAGAAAGAAACAAAAATGCTTTATGGTCTCACATTAATAGCTGAAAGTTAATCTTTTAAGTCATACATGACCAATTTCTAAAAATCCCACTTGATCTTTGGTAAAAGCAAGGATATGCAATCTCAGTAGTATCCCTATTTATGAAAAAACCCAGGAAACTACATTCAATTGAACTAATGGACGGTTCATTGTTCCCTTTCAAGTTCCAAGTGATAATCTTGTTGTGCCTCAAGATTTAAAAAACAAAATACAACAAACCAAAAAAACACCTCATTTGAGCTCAAAACAGAGAGTTTAAAATGTTACAGAGAGAATATATTAACTATATGACTGAAACGTAAGCCTGTAAGAATCTAAATTCCTGTTTTAAGGATTATAAATATCAGTTACTACCCACAACAGTGAGCTTTAAGCACAGGGGTGAGGATATCATTAATGGCTGACACATAATGCCACTTCTTTACCTTTGCCTCCAGTTCTTCATAGAGTGCATAGTTGATCCAAAGATAGATGTAGCGCTTCCAATGTCTCTTCTCCTGAATGGGTGGGACATTGGCAATAGCTCTTTCATAGACTTCTCGTACAGTATCTGCTTCTGCATCACTTTCCACCAAGCGCAAGTAATCAAACCACGCATCATAATTGTGTGGATTAGCCTACAAAGACAATAAATTTAAATGAAAACAAAAGCAAGAACTACATTTGCTGGACTATGTAAGCTGAAAGAAGGTACCAGACTGACTCTATATTTTAGCAACTTCTTCTCTAGATTTTATATGCTATCACAAAATATATCATTCCTGAGACTTTATAAATAGAAAAGAATAAGGAATATAGTAGTCCCCTTTATCTGCAGGGGATATGATCCAGGACCTCCAGTGGATGCCCAAAACCATAGATTGTACTGATACACACACATGCGTGCGCACGCACACACACATGTACACATACACATATATACACTATGTTTTTTCCTATACATGCATATCCATGATAAAACTTAAAGTACTCTTGCACTTTAGGCCAATTATTAAGTAAAATAAGGGTTATTTGAACACAAGTACTGTGATACTGTGATAGTTGATCTGATAACCAAGACAGCTACTAAGTGAGTAACAGGTGGGTAGTGTACAGTGTGGAGACATTGAACAAAGGGGTTATTCATACTCCAGGTAGAACGGAGCAGGATAGCGTGAGATTTCATGCTATGCAGGAGAGTGAGCAATTTAAAACTTGTGAATTATTTCTGGAATTTTCCACTTAATATTTTTGGACCATAGTTCATGGTGGGTAATTAAATCAGTGGAAAGCAAAATCTCAGAAAGGAGATGGGGGTCACTGTATAGAGGACAGATTATTAGATAGGTGTCCCACAGCAAGGCCCCTCATATAACCACTCCCAAGATAATTATTCAATAATTAGATGCCTAATTTTATAAATGTATTTTATATATATATGACTATATGTTGTTAACATCTAGATTGAAAGTTACAATAGGATTCAACCATGCTCACAATTGTGAAACCTAACATTTCAAAATGGTAATTTGGCTTGAAAATATCTTGCTGTCCTCATTTAACAATAAAGTCAATTTTGTAGATATCTTTAAATTCAAATAAAAACAGTACTTAACAGGTAAAGAAATGGGAACAGAACCATGTCTACAATATATCTTTCATTCAAGCAGTTAACTAAAAAGTAATGTACAAAAACTTTTTTTTGAACAATTCCTGATTCTTTCACCTTCTTTCAAAAATAAGCTCAAATGGATTCAGAGTTATTTAGCTCAATTTCTACAGCACATAATCAGCAGTCAAAGTGACTTTCTACATGTGAGTAGCAGAGTAAATCCAAGTGTTGTTTGCTTGCTTTTTCTGTCAGCCTCAATTATTCTGGCATGTCTGGAATGTGCCCATTTATTGCAGACACATCATCAAGAGAATAATTAATCACTGGGAGCCCTAACTCGCCATTATTCATTATACTGCAGCAAGTATTAGCTGGCCCATCTTATTTACTTGTAGAATTAAGCATATACACCAGCACTCACCTTCACTTCTTCTTCATACTGGAACCTCCGTTTGCTCACAATGATGTCTTCAATACCCCGCCTATCACCAAACTTCTTCTCAAAGATGGTATAATTTTTAAAGAGTTCTTGGGCTTCTTGTTTTGAAATTCTATCCAAGGCGTACTTGTAGATCACTCGTACCCTTTCGAACTAAAAGCAGACAGGATGACTTTATCTGCCATACACATTTTCATTCTAGTCATGACTAGGAAAGTAGTTATGACATAAAACATTACTTGTGAGATTTTGAAGCCTCAAAATGTCCAAAATGAGATTCTTCTTCTCCTTTTTGTTGAGGTATTTCAGTCAGGAAGGACTGACTGACACTCCTTTGAGCTCCACAGTTAAAGCTGTCTACCCAGCACTGCTAGTTGGATGTTGTCTGTGTATCACAGACTAAAAGGTCCCAAACTGAGCTCCCGTTTCTCCCCACCAAATTCAAGTCTTTCCCAGTTTTCCCAATCTTTTTTAAAAAAGTTATATATATATATAAGTTTTTATTTATTTATTTATTTTGAGAGCGGGGGGAGGGAGGGGAAAGAGAGGGAGAGAAATACTGATGGGTCACCTCTCGCATGCGCAATCCAGGCAAGTGTCCTGCAATCCCGGTATGTGTCTTGACCCAGAATCGAACTGGTGACCTTTTCACCTTGTGACATGATGCCCAACCAACTGAACTGCACTGGTCAGGGCAGTCTTCCCAAACTTGATTGAGCATTACCTACTGTCACATGCTTGCTCAAGCTAAAATGCCCTGGAGCCCTCCTTGATTACTCTGTTTTCATTCCCCACGTTCACTATTTCATCAAGCCCTGCCATTTCTAATGCGTCAATGCAGTCCTTCACTTCTTCCTATCCGCCTGTCAACCTATCTCCACTACTTCCCTGTACCATTTCAAAAGTCTCCTCTCTTGCAGTTTTGCTACCCTCCCCCTAATACGATCTCCATAAATTAGCTAGAGGCTCTCCTTACAATATAAATTATATCCTACCAAGGTTTTCTCCTGCTAAAACACTTCAATACTTCCCACTGACCTTAGAATAGAATCTGAACTCCCTACTATGACCTATGCAAGACCCTGCTTTTGGACCTTAGCCTACTTCTCTCAATTCTGCATTATTTGAGCTACCTTAATGGATTATTTTCCATATATACTACGGAAGAAAAGAACTGACTTACCTGTGGGACAATATGTTTTCATTTCAAATTCTATTCTTTGTTCTGAGGGCTCTGGGCTTTTTGTTTCTCACATTTATTATCTTTAGAGCCCTTTAATCAGGATACCAAGTGACTCTCAGTTTACAGGTAATATTCTCACTCCAGATATAAAGGTTTACTTTTCAAGCAAAGCACAACAAAATTAAGACCGTTGTGATACAATCTATAATTACTCAGCACCCAATCTGCAGCTTAGAGACAAATGTATGCTGTTTTCTTTGAGAAATGTTCTTTTTGCATTTGAAAACATACTTGCCAACGATAAGTGAGTAAGAAAATGGAAATGAATTTTATGTGCACAAAAAGAAATCTTTTCTAAGCTGTTTTACAATGTAACTGAGTAAAGTTTACTTACTTCTTTCTGATTTTCTTCAAATTTGGCGAAGGCAACATAAAGGTGTTCATCCATATGTTCATCTCCAAAGAATTCAACAGCTCTCTCATACACTTTACGTGCATGGGCGAAATAACCATGTTTTTCTTCAAAGCGGGCATACTTGATCCAGTTCTTAACATCAGGGTGCACAAGTACAAGTGCAGGGGAATTAAAGAAATAATGGCAAGACAATGTGACTGGTGCAGCCCCTGTGGAAAGCAGTGTGGAGATACCTCAAAAAATTAAAAATGGATCTGCCTTTTGACTTAGTGATCCCACTTCTGGGAACATATCTGAAGAAACCCAAAACACTAATTTGAAAGAATATAAGCACCCATGTTCTCTGCAATGTTATTTACAATTGTCAAGATAAGGAAGCAGCCCAAGTGTCCATCAATAGAGGAGTGGTTAAAACAACTATGGCACATTTACACAATGGAATTCTACGTGGCCATAATAAAGAAAATTTTACCCTTTGCGACAACATGGATGGACCTGGAAAACATTATGCTAAGTAAAATAAGCCAGTCAGAGAAAGACAAATACCATATGATTTCACTCATATGTGGAATCTAATGAACAAACTGAACAAGCAAAAAAGAGACAGGCTCATAGATGGAGGGCAGATGACAGTTAGTTGGGGGAGTTGTTTAGGGGGTAGAAGGATTGAGCAAAGAAGAAAAAAGGACTCATGGACATGGATAACAGTGTGGTGATTGTTGGAGGGAGGGGATTATAAGGGGGCTAAATGGTAATGGGAAAAATAAAAAAAAATAAAGATTAAATTTTAAAAATGTGGCTTAAAAGAACAAACAAAAAACCCCAACACTGAAAACCACAACAATATAGACTATGACTATAGGGGTGATAAACCATGTACAAACAAGAGCCACTAATTGGTGACCTTCATGAGGAGGTATGTCTTCCTCCAGTGCTTATTCAATATTTTAGTAGTGGTACAAATAGGACTTTAGAGATCCTGGTTACTAGCAATGTCATTTAACTTCTCTAAGCCTCAGTTTTATCATCTGTAAACAGCGAAAAATAAAACCAACCTCATTGGATGATTGCCATCTTTAAATGGAAAAATGTATGTAAAGCTCTTAGCAGTTTCTGGACAAAAGAACGTGCTCAATCATGGTAACTATTATACTAAATGCTCAATAGTATTAGTATTTGAATTAATGATTAAGAAAAAACAAGCCACAAAAAGAAACTGCTAACTAGAGCCAAAAGAGGAAATTTTGAATTACCATTTCATTTCTTCATAGGGTAAACCTATCTATTTTTAATCTACCGTCCTTCAGGAAGTCAGTAATTTCCATTAGTAATATAATCAAATATGACAATAATTTTAAGAACATTAGCTTTGAAGCTGCTACTGGGTTCAAATCCTATCTCCACCACTGCTTGAGAGACCCTGGTCAAGCTATTAATACTTATCTCTCAGGCCTCAGTTACCACATTAGTAGAATGGTATAATTCCTATATCACAGGGCTGTCATAAGAATTAAATAACAAAATTTGTAAAGTGCTTAGAACAATGCCTGACACATAGCAAGTGCTAAAAAGCTTTTGTTAAATAATATTAAAATGAGTAAAGGAAATTAAGATCTTAAAATTACATAATAAAGTGGATTCTCATCATTTGTGTTAGTTACAGCCTATATAATCACTGTGCTCCTAGGGGAAATATGTAGGTGTATACATATCTCACATAGATTATAATCTTAAATCCTAAAAACAACTAATCCTTAGATTCTGTTTTTGTTATTTCAGAAGGAGAAAACAAGTCTCAGAGGTACTGACTTGCCAGATGCTTCCAACGAATCAGAGCCAGAAAAGGGATTCAAACACATCCCTTGTGGCCTCAGAGCCACAGCTTCTTCCACTATCTTATCATGTCTCCAGTCTCTATCCTCTGATCATCTCTGTATGAGAGCAGAGACAAGAAGGCATATTGTCACCTCAGCTGGGATCGTATGTCTCGGGTGACTCAAATTTTTCATCACTCTGTGCCTGTTTGCAGATGACTGTGAAAGTGCCACAAATATTGATTTTAGGGCTACAAATAAATTTTAGCAAGAAGGAGAATCCACAAATATGGAACAGTAAATAATGTGGACAGAGTATTTTAGTTGCTAAGAGTGCACTCAACATGTTATCATCTAATCTTTACAACCAGCCCGCAGTATAAATCTGTTCCTTTTAAAGATGAGGACACCAAGGCTTAAAGGAATTAAATGACTCATTGGGATACCACCAATAGTAAAGAGTAAGCCTGTGGATGAACTCCTGTAATGGTTCTAACGACAAAATTAAACCCTAGAAAAAGAGAGCTGGTTATAGCAGCCTGGGCCTTCTTAGTGTGTCATTTCCCACAAGGACCCAAAGCATACTGCCTAAATATAAATAAATCACAGTCTCTCTGGAAAAGATTCAAACAATCACCCAGACTACAAACGTTTTTCCTGACCAACCTAAGTCTCTAGAAAGTATATATGTAGCTTATGAAGCAGATGAAATTTGCATCCCTGACTTCTAAGCCAACATTAATGACGTGTCCTGACCATGACTACATCTCCATGGGAAGAGCAGAACCCAGGCCAATAATTGCATCACTCAGACTTCCAAAGGATATATCGTTCATAAATGGTGCGGGCCCGATCCACCTCTTTGTATCGCAGCTCAAAGTTGATGTAGGAGTGCCAGGCTTGCTCCTCAGGCTGCCATTCCATCCAGCGCTCAAACACCTGCCGAGCACCAGCAATGTTTCCCAGCATCTCCTCCATGTATGTGTATTTGTACCTTTAACAAAACCATCCAAAAATATCTGTCACTGTCAAAATGACTTAGGTGGCTGAAACCTATGTATGGGTCTTGTTTAAGACCCATACATATGCTCTGTACAACAGATTCTCTTCAGATCAAAAGACACACAGACCAAAGGTAAAAGGATAGAAAAAGATTTCATAAAAATGGAAACAAAAAAAGAAAACCCAGGGTTGCAATACTTATACCAGACAAAATAGACTTTAAAACAAAGGTGCTACAACAAGAGACAAAGAAGGACCCAGCAATTCCACTTCTAAGTATTTACCTGAAGAAACTCAAAACATTAATTCAAAAAGACATGCATTCATATGTTTACCGCAGCATTATTTACAATATTAAAGATATGGAAACACCCTAAGTGTCTATCAATAGATCAGTGCATAAAGAGGATGTGGTACATACAACAATGGAATATTACTCAGTTATAAAAAAGAATGAAAGCTTGCCATTTGCAACGACATGGATGAACCTAGAGGGTACTGTGCAGGGTAAAATAAGTCAGAGGGAGGAAGACAAATACTAGGTGATTTCACTTATATGCAGAATCTAAAGAACAAAATAAATGAACAAACAAAATAGAAACAGACTCACAGATACAGAGAAGATTCTGATGGTTTCCAGAGGAAAGGGAGGTTGCGGGGCTGGGTTAAAAAGAAGGGATTAAAAAGTACGGATTGGTAGTTACAAAATAGTCAGACGGATGTAGAGTATAGGAAAGACAGTCAATAAAGCTGTGATAACCATGTATGGTGCCAGGTGGGTACTAGATTTATTGGGGGGATCACTTCGTGAGTTACATAAATACCTAATCAATGGGTTGTATACCTGAAATTAATATAATATTTTATGTTAATTGTAATTGAAAAACAAAAAATTATTAAAAAAAATAACTTAGGGAAAAATGTTCTTTGGCGATTTCTAGTTCTGTTAAATGTGAAGACTGAAGACACTATCTTCCCAAAAGGGTAAATCAAACATATTTTCTTATTAAAATATAAGTTGGTAGACAATGAACCACTAGAAAAAAATATTTTTTCTTTTTTTTAAAGTATATTTTATTGATTATGCTATTATAGTTGTCCACTTTTTCCTCCCCTTTATCACCCTCTACTCTGTACCCCTCCTCCCTCCAGCATTCCCCTACTAAGTTCATGTCTATGGGTCATATATATAATTTCTTGGTTCTCCATTTCCTATACTCCATTTCCTATACTGTTCTTAATCTCCCCTAGTCTATTTTGTACCTACCATTTATGCTTCTTATTCCCTGTACCTTTTCCCCAATTCTCCCTCATCCCCTTCCCCACTGATAACCTCCATGTGATCTCCATTTCTGTGATTCTGTTCCTGTTCTAGTTGTTTGCTTGGTTTTTGGTTTTAGCTTCAGTTGTTGATAGTTGTGAGTCTTGTCATTTTATTGTTCATAGTTTTAATCATCTGCTTTTTCTTAGATAAGTCCCTGTAATATTTCATATAATACGGGCCTGGTGATGATGAACTCTTTTAGCTTGACTTTATCTGGGAAGCACTTTATCTGCCCTTCCATTCTAAATGATAGCTTTGTTAGACAGAGTAATCCTCGTTGTAGGTCCTTATTTTTCATGACACTGAATACTTCTTTCCAGCCCCTTCTTGTCTGCAAGGTTTCTTTTGAGAAATCAGCTCTTATGGGCACTCCTTTGTAGGTAACTCTCTGCTTTTCTCTTGTTGCTTTTAAGATTCTCTCCCTATCTTTAATCTTGGGTAATTTAATTATGATGTGTCTTGGGTGTGTTCCTCTTTGGGTCCAACTTGTTTGGGACTCTCAGAGCTTCCTGGACTTGCATGTCTATTTCCTTCACCAGATTGGGGAAGTTTCTTACATTATTTTTTAAGTAAGTTCTCAATTTCCTGGTCTTCCTCTTCTCCTTCTGGCACCCCTATGATTCAGATGTTGGAACATTTAAAGTTGTCCCAGAGGTTCCTAAGCTTCTCCTCATTTTTTTGAATTCTTGTTTCTTCATTCTGTTCCAGTTGAATGCTTATGTCTTCCATTTGTTCCAAATAGTTGATTTGAGTCCCAGTTTCCATCCCTTCAATGTTGGTTCCCTGTAAATTTTATTTCCCTTTGTATAGTCTTCACTTCTTCCTTTATTTTGAGGCTGTACTCAATCATTTCTGTGAGTATCCTGATTACCAGTGTTTTGAACTCTGCATCTGATCGGCTATCTCCTCATCACTTAGTTTTCTAGAGTTTTGATCTGTTCTTTCATTTGGGCCACATTTCTTTGTCTCGCTGCACCTGTTATGTTGTCAGAGGAAGAGCCTTAAATATTCGTCAGGGCGGGGCAACCCACTTTGCTGTGTTGTGGCACAGTCAGGATGAATGTTTTTTCTTTAACTCCTTGGTGGTCAGACTTTCATACCATTTGATTTTCAGGCAGTGCTGGTTGTTTTTTTGTTTTTAAATTGGTGGTTATCCTTCTTTTGGTCGTGCAAGGGAGCAAAGTGTATCTACCTATGCCTCCATCTTTGCCGGAAGCTTAATTAAAGAAAACATGGCTTATTCAGCCAGTCTTTTTCTGGATCACCATGAAAACAGCCTCAGGTCCCAATTCCGGCTCCTCCCATTTTTCTTAAAAATAGCTTAATTCAACAAGAACTTTCTTATGCATAAAATATTACAATCAAAATCTTAGTTTTGATTACACAGCTATTATATATTGATTATGATTTAACAGACTACAGGACATTCAAAAGCACTTATACATACTTAGATGTATAAAATCAAATACATCTGTATGATTACACTAGGTAAATGAAATAAACACACAAATGTGGCACTTTTCTAGTCTACAAAAACCCATTTCATTAGATCAGAAACTTACCAGAACTGGTTGACTCGAGGGAGAGTTGTTATGGCCCGGTCCCAGATATTTCGGGCATGGTTGACCTGGCGATTCTTCATTTCCATTTCTGCATATTTCAGCCAGAGTGTAATATTTCGATAGTCCACATCTAAAGCACGTTCGTATATGGATCGCGCCCTTAAGGAGCAAGATTTGGAGGGCATTAAAAGCAGTACATACAACACACGTAGCAACTATTTCAAACCATCTGCAGTGCCCTGCTATTTTATCAGGTGTCCACCAACAGCCAGGTTTTGGGCATAAAAAGGTGAAAAGATATGATGCTGTGCTCAGGAAACTTACAAAGACTTAGGGAAAGACAGACATGCAAGTAATTACAACACAATGAAATAAACATTATAGTCAAGATCTGTACAAGGAAGCAGGAGAAAAGGAATAAAAATGTCTGGTGGAAACGGCTAAGCAGTAACCTAACTCTAGAACTGAGAACAAATTTTGAACTTGAGGAAAGTCCCAGAGGCCAACGTGGGTAGGT
Source organism: Mormoops blainvillei (assembly GCA_004026545.1). Classification (NCBI taxonomy): domain Eukaryota; kingdom Metazoa; phylum Chordata; class Mammalia; order Chiroptera; family Mormoopidae; genus Mormoops; species Mormoops blainvillei. The sequence goes on along the minus strand of PVJD01001444.1, from coordinate 192,033 downwards.
GGGTATTCATTCCAGATAGAGAGAAAAGCCAAGTGTCACAGTAAGGAAAGAAGACATGTTCACAAAGTGGCAAGTATGCAGCACAGTGAGGGGCAGGGGCACGCTGAGAGGGTGTAAAAAGACTGAACAACAGAAAGGGCCGGGTTGTGATTTTAACAGGCCACTGGTTTCAGTAAATGGTTTTTTTATTAAAAAACAAACAAACCAATAACAACATAGATAAAGCAGATGAAACTGTGCTTCCCTGGCTGTAGAGAGTGTACTGGTGGTAAGACATACATGTAGAGTTTTGCACTCTGCTCCCCACGGGACTAGCCTATCACAGTGCCACTGAGGCTCCTCAAAGGAACCCCAGTGCTCTGTGAAACAAACTTTGAAAATTACTAACAGAGACACAATCATTTACTTTTGCTTTAACTTTTTCTTCTTTTCTTTGGATCTGTTAAGACATGTCTATGCACAAAATTACATGGTCAGCAATTTTACCTTTGAATCTCCTTTAGACTCTCTTCCCATTGTGCGTATTTTATCCAGTTACTAATCACAGTCCTGTTCTTCCTTATGTTATCTTCAAAAGTCTGGGAAGGCAAAAAGGGTCAAATTAAAGGAAAAAATAAGTAAAAATGACATAATCCTTTGTCTATTAATCCTGTATAAAAAGGCTATTACTCATTTTGTTCTTTTTAAGAGAAATTACATCCTGGAATCCTTTAGAAATAAGAAATCCACCACAGGAGTTGACAATTAAAGATGTTTCTTTAAAGTCTTATATGCAAGCAAGAGGAAAACTTTAGATATAAAGAATTATTAGCAGACTTGTTGATATTTTCTCTTATTGCCCAAAACAACTAATGATACTGTAATATGCTCTACTTGTTCCTAATAAGAAAATGGTTTTGACTAAGTCTTTTTGGTAATGTAACAGAAGTTCATACATAATTCATTGAGAATAACTGATAAGAAGATACAACAGGATTAGTGGTTTAAAAAGAATCCCACATTCTAGAGTAAGGTCAGATCAGATTTTTAATCCTCTTTACCACATCTTAACTCTTAACACTGGGGGTGGTACAGAGATAAGAAGCACAGAACACAGTTGCAAAGTCCATCCTTCCTCCAGTTGTCAGTTGTTTCAACTGTTAAACTCCCACCCATCTTTGATTAAGCACCAACAATTATGTCTCTGGTGGACTTAATTTCTTTATACTCTCAAACAGACAAATCATGGCATATTTCATAAAGTTCAAAAAGCAGTTATCTGGTAACCATAAGTTATACTATTTATGTGGCTAAAAACACTAACCTCTTCTCATCTTAGAGCCTGTCAATGAGGAAATTTCAAACTCTGACTTATAAATTCTTAACAATATTAACATGCTGAAAGACATCACATTGACTGACCTTCCTTTTCCTGAGTTTATAATCATTTAATTCTTCTTCATCTGTGATCTTCTGCTGAGGTGGAGGTGGAAGAAGCTCAAGTTCTCTCTCTTTAGCTTCTCTTAAAAGTTGTTCGGCAGTTATCTGTACCTCAGCTGGGGCTTTGTTTTTCACCTTTTAAGACAAGACAGTTCTATTTTTAGTAGGTGCTCTTCACACAAAATTTAAGAAACAAACAAACATTTTTTAGGATGCAAACTTTGTTATAAGATGCTCTCATGTATGACATGTTCCCATTTCTCTGTGCAACTAAATAGCAAAAAATATGTTTTATATCTTATGCTTGACATCTATTAATAAGCTATAGATAAAAGTTTCAAAAGAAAACAGCAAAAACAGCAAATTTTCCCTCTTATATTGGTAAAATAAAAAACTTTGATGCTGACTAGGTAAAACTCTCACCAGAGGTTTTGTTTATCAAGATATATAACATATCTTATCTAGCATTAGAATCTCTATTTACAGAATTCTTCAACTTAGGCTCCAGGTGGATGATCATGCCCTAGGTAGGTAACTGCATTTGGTTTTTCATGGCATTTGAAGTCAAAGACAATATTTGGTTAAGTTGCCATCATTAGACTATAAGCTTCTTGAGGTCTCCGAGCTGTGCAGTCCAACGTGGTAGCCAAGAGCCACATGTAGTGAGTCCAAATTGAGATGGACTGTAAGTGTAAAATAAACAGAGGATTTTGAAGACTTAGTATGAAAAAAGAATAAAGTACCTAATTATTTCTTTATATTGATTACATGTTGAAATGACAATATCTTGGATACACCAAGTATTAAATAAAATACACAATTAAATTTTATGTCACCTATGTTAACTTTTTAATGTAGCTGAGAAAACTTAAATTACATATGCGGTTCACATTATTTCTACTGCACCAGTGCTGCCCAATAAAAGTTTATGGAATGGAATTATAAGAAATAATAATTATTTAGTGCTGTGAAATGATGATGATAATAATAATAGCTCATACCTAAGGAGCATTAAGTACCAGACACTGTGCTATATGCTTTATAGGCATTATCTCTGGAAGTTCTCTAAATAAGTATGTAAAGAACAGGCTCAAGAGAGTCATCTGGGCTGGAGAAACAGATTGGAAGGAGAATATATGTAAAGGTTTAGGACAAAGCCAGTCACATATGAAATACCTGGTGTCATCCACCGATGGGAATATCAGATATCAAATTTATTGTTTAGTTAAATTATATCACTGCACAACTGTGGTCATCTGCTGCCATTCTTTCCACTCTCACCTGGGCTACTACTATTCAGCCTTTAAGTCTCAGCTTAAATGTCACTTCCTCAGCAGAGTTTACTTTGGACATCTCATATAATCCCTAATACTCCGTGGCACATTCTACTTTGTCTCAGTAGCATTTGGCCAATTGCTATTTTACACTTGTGTCTTATTTGTGTACTGCTCCTCGCCCGCATTACAGTGTAGCTCTGCAGCGCCTAGCGCCCAGCCTAGCTCAGTTATCTCTGCTGAATGAACACCACTCATCCTCCCGCCCGCAAAAATAGCTTACTACAACGAAGGCCACGCCAACGCGGGCTGTGCTCCGGCGTGAGAAGAAACCGGCATCCCACTACCAGCTATCTCTTCCCTTCCTTACCACCCTCGCCCACCACGGGGAGGGCCTAGCGCTTGAACACTCACCCGTGCCCCAGGTACCATGGAGCACCATGAACCCCTCTCCCAAAGCCCTTCCCACAAGGGCCCTCGCTATCCCTTACCTTGGCCACCTTGGGGATTCTCTGCTTCCCGGCCGCCGTGGAGGCCGCCATGGCTGCAGCAGCAGATTTCCGGCGAACCCTGAACCCCCAAAATCCGGGCAAGAGCTCACGAACAGCTCTAAACTTTCTGACAACAAGCAGGATCCCGGAACCGGAAGCTAACTAACTTTGACCTCACGCACGCGCTGTGACCCAGGGAACGCCGTTTCTGTGGTAACCGGGCTGTGCGTCCTCAGAGTAGTTTGCGAAGCGCGGCGTCCCGGAGGTGTGGGTGAGGTGGATAGAGCTGTCCTTCTTGGCGGGGACACAAGGACTGGGTCCAGGGCATCAAGAACTCATCCAGGTCAGTTTCTGGGACCGGGATGACCTCGCGAGGATGGCTGAATCTTCCTACCGTAGGCGCCTGGCAAGGATAGTAGAAACCAAGCTCGGATCTGGATGCTTGAGGGCGGGGGAAGAGAGACAGGTCAGAAAACTCCTATTCCCATAATGCCGAGGGCCGAACCGCCGCGTTCCTAGGCATCCTGGAGCTGCGTTGCATTCTAGGTTTTGTAGTTTCTGAGACCCACCCCCATCGTTTCTGGACAGTAGTGACCAAAAAATTAACTCCAAGGTTATTAAACATTTATTTTAAATAATTGAAGGCATTTTAAAGCCAGATAATAAAAATAAAAATGATTCAGTAAGCTACTAGCAAACCAACCAACCTTGTCACATAAACAGATGTTTAAATTCTCTGTGTCTTAATTACATAAATTCTCTTGGCCTCAAATGTTTTAATTATAAGATGAGGATAATATCTATTTCTGTAAGATTAAAGAGAAAACCTATGTAAAGTGCTCAGTAAATGTAAGTTGGTATAATTCTTGACATGCCTTCAAAAACAGAAAAATTATGTGCAAGCAAATGGTTAAGACAATTTTTAAAAGACTTTATTTCTTGGAGCAGCTTTAGGTTAACAGCAAAACTGAATGAAAGGAGCAGAGAATTTCTTTCTCTTCCCCACCACCTGAACACCCAGCCGCCCCACTGTGAGCTCCCCTCCTCCTTCCTCAACTCCCAGCCTCCCACTATCAGTCTCCCGCCCCAAAGTGGTACATTAGTTACACTCGGTAAACCTACATTGACACATTATCACCCAAAGTCTATAGTCTACATTAGGGTTCACTCTTGGTGCTGTACATTCTATGGGATTTGACAAATAGCATAATGACATAGGTCCACCATTGGAATATGGTACAAAATAGTTTCACTTCCCTAGAAATTCTTTGTGCCCCACCTTTTCATTCCTCTCTTCCGCCTTTGCCCTCTGCAACCATTGACTTTTTTTATTGTCTCCATACTTTTGATTTTTCAAAAATGTTATATCATTGGAATCATATAGCATGTAACAGCCTTTTTAGATTGACTTCTCTCACTTATTAATATGCATTTAAGTTTCCTCCTTGTCTTTTCATGTATTGATAGCTTATTGGTTAAGAGAATTTTGACTGTTGCAAGTCCCTTTTTGTGTTTGGAAAAAATATATTTGTGTATTTTATCTGCAGATAACTTTCAAAAAAATTTTATTCTTATTTTCCAAAGTGAAGCCATTTGTAGCATATAAAAATATTTACTGGAGCTCTGTATCACCTTTATGACTTAAATATTTTTAGCTCACTTTTCAAATTTTATATAAGTTGAATGAGATTTTGTATCACTATAAAGAGAAGTCACCTAACAAAATAAATGAATAGCTGTTAAAATGAAAAGATGTTTTCTTTGAATCATTTTTTTAAAGTTTGTAATTATGAATACTTGATTTAACGAAGTTTAAAATTAATCATCTCCAGCCTCCTCTCAAAGATACAAACACTCAGAAGGCTTTACTTCTATCTCACAAGCTTTTATTGTCTGGTTATTCAATTCAGCTTTTGTTTTTTAAGCAAAATACATCATCATTACTTTTCTTTTTGCCATCAATTCTTATTTAGATAGAAGGGGGAACCCCCTAAGTGGAATTTATTTATAAAAAAATTGTGTATTTCTTTTTACGTGTTTGAACTTCAGTCACTTTCAAAGTACTCTCCATTTGATGCAATACACCTATGGAGATGTTTTTTCCACTGCTCAAAACAGTTTTTTAACTTGTTGATTTTGGTGTCTTTTAGTGCTTTTGGACCCCAGCCTTCTTCATGAGAAGGTCAGAGGTACACTGGTTTTTATTATTGCGACATCCATTGGGTGATCTAAGTTGCTTTCCCTTCATCAAGGGCTTTATCTGTCAGAAGGGCATTATGCTAGACAACCAAATTTGGCTGACAATTTACTGATTAGATTCATAACCTTTGGGTTGCTCTGATATTTTGACATTTTTGGTTTCACTTCTTTCTCATCAGCAAAAAGTTTCCCTCTGAGAACTGTTTTCATCTGGGGAAGCAAAAAAGTGTTGCTCAGGTGAGATCTGGTGAATAGCGAGGGCGGGGCATGGGGGTCATGCTGTTTTTGGTCAAAAACTGCTGTCCACACACTCAGGGTAGTGTGGACAGGTGTGCTTGCAAATCACCCATCATAAAATGGGCAAACGTATTGAGTCTTAAAAAAAAATTCACTGAAGTAGAATCCAGCCTGTCACAACAATGCCAACTGGTAGACTGATACAGATGGGTTCCTAGAACACTCACCTAGTGGGGGAAGTCTGTACTACAAGGGGCCCGCCCTCCAGAAGATAACTCTGTGTGTGTGTATGTGTGTGTGTGTGTGCTTAAGATTTTATTTATTTTTAGAGAGCGGGGAAGGGAGAAAGAGAGGGAGGGAAATATCCAAGTGTGGTTGCCTCTCGAGCGCCCCCTACTGGGCACCTGGTGGGCATCGCAGGCATGTGCCCTGACAGGGAATGGAACCAGCGAACCTTTGGTTCACAGGCCAGCACTCAATCCACTGAGCCACACCAGCCAGCCAGGGCAATTCCCCGGCTTTTTGGGTCCCCCCTCGTATACCTGCATGTTTACCTTTTCTCCCCCCTCAGCATTTCTTGTATTCCACTCCTTTCTGATTTTAATTTTATTCTTCCCGATACACACCTTTATTAGTTCTTTCAACCAGGTTCTTTGGAAATTTCTTTTAGTTTTTGTATGAAATTTTCTTTTCTTCTTCTTTTTTTTTTTTTTTAGTAAAGAAAAATGTAGGGTTTAACATATCATTTTAATTTGTTTTTAAATATTTTGAAGATTGAAAAGTGTTTAAACTTTAAAGTTCCTAGTAGGAAAATGTTATCTGAAAGAATATCATAATGACAAACCACTGTAAAATATTATAGCTGCATCTGGGGCAGAGGGGTAGGGATTCTCTTCAATGCACCCCAGCTTTCTTCATGAGAAGGTCAGAGGTACACTGGTTTTTATTATTGCAACATCCATTGGATGATCCAAGTTGCTTTTTCTTCATCGAGGGCTTTATCTGTCAGAAGGGCATTATGCTAGACAACCAAATTTGGCTGACAATTTACTGATTAGATTCATAACCTTTGGGTTGCTCTGATATTTTGACATATTTGCTGGCCTCTGAGCCACATCCAGGAAGGCCATCATAACTTCTGGATCCCTCATGGCTGCAAGAACCTCTGGATCACTGAGAATTTCATTGAGCCCAGGCATTCCTGCCATTCCAGGCGTACCTCCTCTTGTTCCAGGCATTCCTCCAGGAAAGCCACGTGGAAAAGAGCCATACTGAGCTCCTGATTGTCGTCTGGCTTCTTCCTCCCTCTGGGTTCTCTCATGTTCTTCCTGAGCATTCGTAACCCTTTCCATTTTCTCTTTGATCTCTGGCTCTTCACATTTCTGTTCATACTTTCTCCAATATTCTGCATTTTTCTGGGCAGTTGGTTGAACTTCTTTCAGCATTGCACTAGCATCTTCATCATAATCCAATTTACATGCAAGGGCAAGATCATGGGCTGCCTCTTCCCAAGGGCCAGATGTCTTTGTGCTTTTCCTTTGCCATTTATAAGGCTGAGCTGAATCAGGATTTATTTCACTAGCTCTATCACAATCTCAGATGGCAGCATTTGCCTTCTGTAATTTGTTGAAGACACTACACTGGCTCTCTTGGCATACAGAATGGCAAAGCGAGGATTCAGCTTGATGGCATCTGTGAACAAGTCATTGGCTTTCTGTAGTTCACCATCATTTAGGGCATCAATGAAAGCTACTTTTTTATTGTTTGCCTGATCCATCATTTCCTCATTATCTTTACATTTTCAAGGCCCATTTCTTGAGGGGTGTCAGTGTCTGCTTCAATCACACTCTCATTGTCAATTTCTTGATGGTTCCTCTGTCTTTACATCTTCCTCCACCTTCTTACTCTTCTTACTGTTTTTTCTTCCTTATATTCTGATTTGGTTTTATGAGTAGCAGGTAGTATTTTACCTCCCATGTTCTCCACCCACTCCCTCAGGAAGCGTATTTCTTTGGTATACAGAGTGCTCGGATACTGCCTACACATTTTCACAAAGGCCCAAAGCTCTCACTTTGTGGGGATCCATAGCTGGGAAGTAGCAGAAGGTGGTGGGCACAGCTAAGGTTACTAACTTGCCGTTACTGTGTGGAAGGGGTGAAATTGTCTTTACTTCACCTTTATTTTTATTTTTTTAATGATTGTTTAGTTAGGTATAGAATTCTAGGTTAATGGTTATTTTTTCCTTTGTATTTTAAAAATACTATTCTGGTGTTGGGAAACTATAGCCCATTGGCCAAATTCAGCTCATTGTCTATTTTTGTAAAGCGAAACTTCAGTGTCCATAAGTAAAATTTTATTGGAATACAGCCATACTCACTTGTTTTCATATCGTGTCTGGTTGTTACGTTGTTATAGTTGCACAGTTGAGTAGTTGCACTAAGAATATGTGACTCAAAAAGCCTAAAATGCTTATTATTTGGCGCTTCACAGAAGTATGCCATCCTCTGTGCTACTTGCTTTTATTGTTGCTGATGAGAAATATACTCTCCTAGTGTAATTATTATTCGTTCAAAGGCAGACTGTCTTTTATCTGGTTACTTTCAGATTTTCTCTTTATCTTTAGGGTTTTGTAGTTGCACTACTATATATTTAGGATTTATTTTTATTTTCCTGCTCTGAACTGAGGATTCATGTCTTTCACTAATTCTAAAAAATCATTAGCCATTATTTTCAACTTTTATTTACTCTTTTTGAAATCATTATGATAAATAGTTTTTTCATTATGCCTTAATGTCTTTTAACTGCATTTTATTTTCCTATTTCTATGTGCTTATTTGTGTATGCTTTCTTTATAATTGTCTACCAGTTCATTAATTCTCTTCGTTCTTATCTAATATGTTTTAACCCATCTAATTAGTTTAAATTTTAATGATCATATTTTCCATTTAAAAATTTTCTTTAAATTTTTTATAGTTACCTTTTCTCATGGCTTTTATTTTTCTTTCTATATTTCTAATAGCTGTAAATCTACTTGTTTTATAGTCACATTCAGAGTCTTTTATCTGAAATTCTTGGGGATTTCCATACTATACAGGTAGTGTGGATTGGGATGCCACACCCACTTTGGTCTGGAATTTGAACTCATCACAAGTATTTTTGTTTTGTTTTGTTTTCTGCTTATAGCTATGGGCAGAGAAAACTCCCTGTTACTTCCTTGGGTTAGCGGGTTTAATTTTTCTTGTCCCATCATTCACTGAGAGGTCACCCCTCCAAAGTCCATTTTGTATGTAGGGTTTTAGTTTCAGTTCTCTGTTTTGAATGAGGCCCATACTATAGTCATGGAATGTTAAAGCTCTGTTCCACAGAGTATGTACAGATCTGATCGCTTCCTGAGCCACTGGATGTAAAGTCATTGTTATCTGGGTGGGGGATGCGTCTTGCTTGTCTCTTCCTTCTTTTTTTGTTTTCTTTTTTTCCAAGTTCAGCTCTCTCCTATACTTTCATATTTTATTTTATTCAGAGTTTTTACATATTGGTAGCATTAGCTTATTACATAATGTTTTACAAATAGGATGTCTCTTTCTAATTTTGATTTTGAGTTAAAACCAAACCCAGAAATGGCAATATTTATGACTATCTTGAATTGGAGTCTAGACATTTTTAAAATCTGTTGCTACTGAAAGAAAGTAAAAGATATTTACAAATGTGGAAATTTATTGTCCCTATTTATGCCATGTGGTTAGGAAGTACCTAATTTCACATTCATAGGGGATGTGGAAAACATAATTGGATATTTAATTGCTCAGATGATAGTCCCCCAGGTTCTGATTGCCTCCTTTGAAACAATACTGTCATTTTTTTGCTTGTTAATGTTTTCACAAGGTTGGGAGTGAAAAAGGCCTTTAGGTGAGGTACCCTTCAAGGATTCTCTCCCTGATGGGCTATTGTGCCCATCCTGCATGTAAGATTGGTTGATCCCCTCAAATAGAAAATATTTTCTGAAATTATACAAACCCAAGAAAGAGGGAACTTGGATAGGGACCAATGGTTTCAAAAGAGAATTCCAAATAAAAAGTTCTGGATGTAGATAATGGTGATAATTGGGTAACAATGTGAGTGTATTTAATACCATTGAACTGTACACTTAAAAATGGTTTTAAAATGGGAAGTTTTATGTTGTGTGTATTTTACCAAAATAAAAAAGACCATATTTGAGCCTATTTTCTAAAGGTTTATGTTTTTTTGCAATGAGAATGTATTGTGCATTGAGAAGGTATAATGAAGAATTCATTATAATGCATTGCTGTGTAAGTAAAAATAATTTTAAGAATTAAATGTCAAGAAAGATTGACATTAGAGTTATAACATGAAATCAACTCATTGTAGCTGAGCTATGTTAAAGCCACCTTAGGAAGGAAATGCTATCAGGTCATCAAAACTTGACCGTGGCCCTGGCTGGTATGGTTCAGTGGATTAAGTGCTGACCTGTGAACCAAAGGGTCGCTGGTTTGATTCCCAGTCAGGGCACATGCCTGAGTTGCAGGCCAGGGCCCCAGTAGGGGGTGCGTGAGAGGCAACCACACACTGATGTTTCTCTCTCGCCCTTCCCCTCTCTGAAAATAAATAAAATCTTAAAAAAAGATAAAACTTGACTGCAACTTGATTAAAAGTGTGTTTGTTTAACTAGGAAAGAAAGTGTCTATTGCAAAGGGAAGCGATTGACCCTGTGGTCATCAACAATATAGAGAAATCTAGAAAAACAGTGAAGACATCACCCAAAAATGCCCATCTCTGATTTTCTTGGCTTGGCATCTCTACAGTGGACAAGGGCCCCTCAAGCTTCAGATTTGGCAAATGACTTCTTGAGGTTCACGGTTCTGAATCCTGAGAATGTCATGCTCAGTAATAATAATATTAATGATTGCTGATATGTACTGAGTTCTTAACTAGGTCCTACACTGCTTTCAGTGTTTTGTACATAAAAACGCATTTATAAAACTCTTTGAGGTATGTGTACTATCCCTAATTTACAGATGAGGAAACTGAGGAACTGGGAATTAGGTAATTTGCTCAGGGTCACAGCTCATAAGGGATAGAAGCTGGTTCTCCTCCCTGGTACTCTTGATTCCACATCCTGTGCTCTTGACTATGGCCCCATGTAAGCTACCTTCTGTTCGCTGGGCTTTCTGTGTAGTTGGTCTACAAAGGGAGAGTGCATGGGTGGCTCTGCCACAGCAGGAGTAGAAACTAAGCCAGCTTAAAGAAATATTTATTTAATCTTCAAAGTGTGAAAAAAATATGAACCAATATTTCAAATTTTGGAGATGTTATATAAATACCAAGCTTTTTTCCTGCAAAATATGAAGATCTGCCATTCTGAGCACACATTTCTACAAGGCAACATCTGGCTGGAACCACACTAGCCTGAGGTTCCCATTTCACTGCAGTTACACTGACACCAAGGCTGCAAGATAGTGGCTACATAGCACATGGGAGGTGGACAAATGGTTCCCTTCCATCGTGTTGAGGAAAGGAAATAAGATTTGTACTTAGCTCGTGTGATGTATTTGATAACTATCTGGGCTACAGAAACATCTGGACTTCCCTGCTGTTGATTTTTTTCTTTGTACATGAATAATTGTCATTTTGTACCTATTCTTTCATTTTCTGTGAATTTGGACGATGTACAGCCATTCCCCAGAGATGGATTTGCTTTGGGTATGCTGATGAAACCCCCTTGTAGCCTGCAAAGCTGTGGGTGATGTGAACTCACCAAGCCTAAGTCCACTGGATGAGATTTCTGGCTGCCATCTGCCACCTTCTTAAGTCCCGCTGCATTATCCAGCACCATGCACCCTTAACATGTGTAGGTTTATGGTTAAGAGCAGTTGAGCTTCAGTTCATCTGAACACCAGTGAACTGTGACGATGGAGGACTTCTTACCACAGAGCCACCCTGCAGGTCACTTCAGCAGGTGGGAGTGGCAGGGGTGTAGGCCAGAAGGAGATGCCCAAGGTTCTGACCAAACATGTGTGTCCTGAGGCAAGTCACTTTACCTTGTGGGCCTCAGTTTCCTCATCTGACAAGAGAGCAGCTCAGTCCAGTGCTGTCTCATGCTCCTGTGCTTTTTTGGTACTTTCACAGAATGAAATAATAGAAGAATATATCTAAACAACAACAAGCCAAAAGATACATTGTGTTTTGAAAGAAAGCTATACACACTGTGTTATTCCATTTACATGATGTTCAAAAATTGGCAAAGATCATCTATGAGATAGAAGTCTGAATAATAGTTACCTTTGGAGGGGCAAATTGATTGGGGAAGGAGGCAACTTTCCAGGGTGCAGGAGATGTTCCATATTGTTCTTGCAGTCAGCACCATGGTGAAATATTAATTTGCCTGTTTTTGAGTTCATTGGCTAGTATAAAATAAAATGTTTTTCCCTAGGAAAAGGGAAAGGAGGAAAAGGAAGGAAGGAAAGGAGAGAGGGAAGGAGAGAGATTGAAATCATTTTGTGGCCTATTGTTCCTGTCAGGAGCATTCACCAAAGTGTGTTTGTGAAAATTAGGCTCTCCACTGTTGTTGTCATTAGGGATTTTCCTCAGAAAGGGCATGGGAAAGGCTTGGCTGTACAAAGAAAGCAGGTACTTACGGAACTTCTCAAAGACTTTAATGGACATTATGGTCCCTCAAGAATGCTATTGCAAATAGCATTTCCTACACTTATTTGACTACAGAGTGTTTTGTCTCACAATATCCCTCAGGGCTGCTGCCCTTCAGGACTCCAGGAACTTTATTTGGAACATGGGCAGCAGCTCTCAGTATTCCTCTGTAACTTTTGACCATGTTCGTTGGTGGCTAATTAAATATATGAGGACCCTGAAGCAGTAAATAATTCCTTTCAATGTTTTTCAAGCATAATCCTAAGCAAGTTAGAATACTTTAAAGTTGCTTTGTTGGAAACAATATGGTTGCAAAAATTTCTAAACTGGCCGATTCTCAGAGACATCATTCTCCAGGAGAGAAACTTGTCACCTGGTTTGTGGTAACAGCCGTCACAGCCTACGCCTGGGGGAAATGTGTCCCACCAGCATTCTAATACCATATTTACTCTGCCACACGGAAATGGAATTAATGGCCAATTTTTAAATAGTATAACTGGACTGGCTTTGTGATCTCATGTTAACAGTGAGGTGTTTTCTCTCTTTTGTGGACAGGATAAAAAATGTTAATACTCACTTCTCCAAGAGGAAAGGTAGAAGTTGTTCATTGCCGAAGAACAGAGTCACAGGATATTTATTGTATCCAAAACCTCATTAGAAAATTTACCCAGAAGCTGTTTGGGAGGCTTAATATCATCTACCTTCTGTAAGTACATAGCTAAGTAAGCTTAACTATGTTTATCAGCTTTATCACACATCAGGAAGGAAACCTACTCCGCCACTCCTTCATCTCCATGGGGCTTTTGGAGAAGAAATGGGCAGCAAGAAAATCTGCCCTACTGAGCAGGAGATCTTTGGGAACAACCAGTCTCTAAGTCATATAACGATATACAAGTTGGAAGGGTTTCTCAAAGGTTTTGGATTCAAATCTCAAACTTGGGTACAAATCTCAACTGCCTCATCCACTAGTAGAGTCACTTGGGACACATTAATAATGTTAGCTACCAGTTTTGAGAACTGATTTTCCATCAGGCTCTGTGCTTTGCCAACTTCATCTTATTTAATACTCTGATACTTCTCTGAGGTAACCACTATCATGTCCATCTTAAAGATGAGAAAAAGGAGGCCTACCAAGGTCACGCAGTTAGTAAGTGACAAAGCCTGGATATGCACTTATCCACTGCTGTTAAAATGTTCATCTACATTTTAAAATATGCATAGATTTTTTTTCTTAAAAGATCTTTTTTTCTCTCTATTTTTCTCTTTTGGATACCAGAATATAAATATCCTATAATGTTTCCTCATTATTTTTATTGAAGAAGATAATAGATAACTCACTATTTCAGATTTCCTAAAGCTTCATATTAAATACAATTGAAATGTTTAAACTAAGGCCAGGCTAAGACATTAAAATTTGTAGTTTCTTTTTTTGTATGTGGTTACTATAGCATATTTTTTATTTTTTATTTATTTTATTTTAAAACACTTTTTTGCATTTTTTTTGTTGTTCAAGTACAGTTGTCTTCATTTTCCCACCACCACTTTCCCCTGCTCTACCCATCCCCACCTCCCACCCTCAATCCCTGCCCCCTTTGGCTTTGTCCATGGGTCCTCTATGGATGTTCCTTTATGACCCTTCCCTTTCTTTCCCCTGTTATCTCCCTCCCCTCGCCCCTCTGGTTACTATCAGTTTGTTCTTTATTTCAGTGTCTCTGGTTATATTTTGCTTGCTTATTTGTTTTTTTGATTAGGTTATACTTATAGGTGAGATCATATGGTATTTGTCTTTTACTGCCTGGCTTATTTCACTTAGCATAATGCTCTTTAGTTCCATCCATGCTGTCATGAAGGGTAGTAGCTCTTTCTTTCTTTCTGCTGTGTAGTATTCCATTAAGTGCCCAACAGTAAATGAGTGGATCAAAAGTAGTTGCACTGCACCCTTGAAAATGCTAGATATTGGCCCTCTTAAAAAAATTAGCCATTCTCAAGGATATTTAGTTATATTTCATCATGTTTTGAATTTGCATTGCATCAGTTGCCATTTCAGTGTCTGTTTTGTAAAGTGTCCTGTTCAAATGTGCTATTTTTAAAATACTGTTTTTTTGTACCTTTTCTGCTTTTAGAAGTTCTTTGCATGTTATAGATAAAAGTTCATTTTCAAAAGTAAAAAAAAAAGCCTGTGGTACATTTACATAATGGAATACTACACAGCAGAAAAAAATTATAGTTTCTGATCAGCTCACTGATGAGTATAACATAAATTGACACAATTTTGTTGGAGAAAAGTAGGACAATATGGACAAAATACTTTAAAATGTATATACCAATGAAATTATTTAATTTTTGGCATTATGGTAGATCAAATACCTTAATGATTTCCTCTGGATGGAAACAATATGTTGATACACATACATTAAGGACTGTGCAGAAAAGATTATCAGAATGAAATCAGAAACTTCAGAAGGACTGCAGGTCTTAATAACACTTCCTCCTTGAGTATTTTTGCTATATTCTAGAAATTTTATGCTTCTGTTTTGACAGCATTGCAAAAAACAGAATGCAAATATTTCCTCCACCTAAGGATGGAAATATTAGATTCTTTTGCATAAAACAGGGTTGTTCATTGTAAGGACGAATGAGATATAAGCCCACTAGATAAAATTGGACAGTAAGCAAACTAGCCTGTTTCAACCTTAGCATGAAATGAAGCCTCCCCCAAGAATTCATAGGCATCTATTGACTTGAGGTCCATGTTAATTATATCTGTGGTCTCCAAAAGTTTCAAAACATCCCAAATATTGACTGCATTTTCAGACAAAAAAACAAACAAAACTGAGTTAGTTTACCAGCGTATGTCCAGAGACTGGCTAAAATAAATACAGGTCAGGTCAGAAGGGATCTTCAACTCAAACTACAAATAATACAGAGAAAGTTCCAAAGAACATGAGGTGTCAGTCAAAAATCACAAATATACAAGGAAACATCCACCATTGTTAAGAACCAACAACAAAAATATCCAGCAGAATCAGATTCTCAGAGCCTTCAGATACCCTTTAAGTCAGACAAAGAATGTAAAACAACTATGCTTACTGTGTCTAAAGAGAAAAGATAAGTCTTGAAAGATCATAGAAATGAATAATGAGGTTTGGAAAAAAGTCAAAAAGACCAACTAGAAATGAAAATATAGGGGTGGACACAAATAGGTTTATAGTTGTGAGTATGTGAAACACAAGAGCTTATTCTTTTGAGTTAAAGTGATTGTAATAATCATACCCTGTGTATCTTTTTCCATATGAACAGCTATAAGCCGACTTTGTTCACCCCTGTATAGTCAAAATGAAAAGTCCAGTGGATGAGTCAAACATCATAATAGACACAGTTGAAGACAGAAGTAGTGAGGTAGATGATTAATACCAATAAATTATCTAGAATTTAGCACAAAGAGACAAAAATTGTGAGTAGGCCATTTAATAACTAAGACTAATAGACTTTCCCTGGCCAGTATGGCTCAGTTGGTTGGAGTGTCGTCCTATGAACCAAAATGTCAATGGTTTGATTCCTGGTCAGGGCACATGCCTAGGTTGTGGATTCAGTCTCAGGTTGGAGTGTGTGTGATGCTTCTCTCTCATGTTGATGTTTCTCTCCCTCTCTCTCTCCCTCCCATTCCCTCTCTCTAAAAAAAACAAAACAATAAGCATGTTCTCTGGTGAGGATAAAAAAAAAAGACTAAGAGACTTCAGAAGGAGATAAAATAAAGTGGAACAGTCAGTATTTGAAGAGATAATGGCTGACACCCCTGCAGAATTATTGAAAAGCATCAGTTCCTTGATCCTGAAAACCCAGTGAATCCTAAATGAGATGAATACAGAGAGAAGTCTAAAACTAAGGAAATTATAATAAAGTAGCAAAACACCAAAGCTAAAGAGATCTGATAATCAGAAAAAATAAAGACAAATTATCTGCAAAGAAATAAAGATTAGACTAACAGATAATTTCTCACTAGCAACAATGGTAGCATGAAGAGAGTGGACTATATTTAATTTTATAGAGAAAATAATATCAACCAAAAATGATATATGCACAGTGAAACAAGTTTTTAATACCTAGGAGAAAAAGCATTTTCAGGCAAAAACTGAATTAGTTTACCAACAGACTCTGAATAAAGGAAATGCCTCAGAATATAGTATAGGCAGAAGGAAAAATATTTCAGCTGGAAAGCCCAAGATAGAAGAAGGAAAGTAAATAAAAATATGAGTAAATATGTGGTAAATTTAACTTGTATAAAGCAATAACAATAATAACTAATGTAGATACTAAATCTAAATAAGTAATGAGATATAAATGACTTAGATAAAATACAGGACAATTTTACATAAACTGGGAGACACTTGTTTATAATGAATGTGTACTCTTCAGGTATTGGATTGACCAAAAAGTCTGTTACTTTTTTTCTATAAAATAAAAGACACATTTTTCATTTTCACCAATAACTGTATTGATTTGGATATTTTGAGTATGTCAGCTATCTCCTGCTATTGGCTTCAAGTGGGTAGACTTTAGGGGTGCTGCTAAACATCTTCCAATACATGGGCAGCTCCACAGCAAAAAATTGTTTGGCCAAAATGTGAGTAGTACCAAGAAACTTTCACAGACCACTTTTGACACATTCAATCAGTTATAGCACCTTCTCCATACACTATACAAATCTTTTTATATGTTTCAGTTGTGTTTTCACCTTTCTCGAAATAATAAAGCATAATATGCCATAAATATTACATACCTTCTTCCATCTTCAATATTAAAATGGCTGCACAAAAATTCACCAATTTGATAAGTTTTTTTTAATGCATACTGATATAACACCTGTTGCAATATAATCTAACAAAATTGTTTTGAATGAAGTTAAAGACAGCTAAGCACTACTAGAGCCATCATACAGAAAAATGTAACAGAGTTTTGTGGCCAACCCAATATTATTCAGGGGGAGGATGTGGTATCTAATACGCAAAGGTGCCTTTCCTCTCTCCCGTGAACCACATATCCTTCATTTATGCTTTTATGTAGGCCCTTCTCATATTGAACCAGGGCTGGCCCTGTGTGACCATTAGAAACCTGCAGAAATGATACTCTGTAACTTCAAGTCTAGATCTTAAGAAGTCTTGCAGCCTCCAATGGGTCTCTTGGACTGCTCCTTCTCAGAACTCAAACGCCATATTGTTGAACACTCTAGTCACATGGCCATGTGCAGGTGCTTCATGTGACAGCTTCAGCTGAGCTCCCAGCCAAAAACCAACATCAACTGTTAGCCATGTTAGTGAGCCATTTTAGATACTGAAGACGTTGAGGTGACTCCAACCACAGCCACAATTTGACTGCTATCCCATTAAGAGACCCCAAGCAAAGACTGCTCAGTAGAACCCCCTCAACACACAGAACCATGAGAGATAATAATGAATTACTTTCAGCCACTAAGCTTGGGTGATTTTTACACATCATTTGATAACTGGAGCAGAGGTTAAGAACTTTGTTAGGAATATATGTTATGTGGCTAGGATAATCAATAAAAGGATTGAGAGTATAACTTCTGATTTATAGAGGGAACTGGAATAAGAAATTTAAAACAAACCATCACTCTAAGAGAAGGAAAGACCTGAAGAATAAAAAAAAAAAAAAAGACAGAAAATGTGGGACATGTTTAATTGCATAATAGAACGATAGGAAAAATATTCAACTATATCAGTAATCACAATATATGTATTTGGAAAAAACACCTTCAGATGAAAGATAAAGATGGGCAGATTGGCTTAAAACAGAACTAAACAAAAAACAGTCACATTTTATGTGTGAGAGCTACCTAAGGTAAAAAGGCACGGAGATATTTCAAGGCAAGATACTGAGAAAAAAGATATGCCAACCAAAATCTCATTTAGAAAAACCTAGTGTTGCTATATAAATATTAGACAAAATATACTTTAGGCCCCAAAACATCACTGCAGATAAAGAGGGAGGGATAAAGAGTACATGAGAGAGGTATCATAACTTTAAATGGGTATGTTCCAAATGACACAGTCATAAAATAAAGCAAAAAGCAATGGAACCAAAAGATGAAACAGACATACCCACTATCATAATTAGAGATTTTAATATACCTCTTAATAAATGGGAACTATGTAAGCTAAAAATCAATTATAATTTAAAAGATTTCAACAAGAACACAAAGAATGTGATCTAATAGGCAAATATAGAATATTACACCCGATATTAGAGAATACGTAATCTTGTCAATTATTCATGAAAACCTATAAAAATTGACTTCCTCTTAGGCTGTAAAGCAGGCTCAACAAATTTTCAGTAGTTGGTATCATACACTGTTTGGCCACAATGTAATGGAGTTAGAAATCAATAACAAAAAGATAAACACCTGTATGTTTGAAACAAATGCAATTATAAATAATATGGGTCAATGACCTCCAGTCAAGATGGAGGTGTATGTAGACATGCCTCAACTCCTTACCAAACCACAGAAAGAATTACAACTGTGTCTGAAACAAATAACACCCAGGAACATTAGAAAATCAAAGTGTATGGAAGCCTGACAGCCGAGGGTTTAAAGAAGTGACTTTCATTCAGATGGGTAGGAAGGGCGGAGGCATGGAGACAGGCAGAGAGGAGCGGAGAGGCAGCAGCAGTGGTGGAATGGTCACTCCCATATTCCCGTGTGGTGGATAAAAATCAGGAGGGATACCATGGGAGAGCGTGATCCCAGCCTAAGGCCAGACCACACAGCCCAAGGTTCCAGCTCCAGGAAGATAAATCTCCATAACTTCTGGCTGTAAAAACCAGTGGGGGAAAGAGCTGTGGAAGAAATGGCTGAATTTTCAGGAGAGTCCATTTAAAGGGCCCACATGGACTTAGAAAGCACACAAACCCACTCTCTCTGGGATGCACTAGCAGGGCAACAGCTGGAAGGGTGCCAGTTGCACATGGGAAGTGGGTAAAGTGATTGGAAATGGGACGAGTGCTGGGCAAACCACCAGAAGCCAAGCAGCATCATTGTCCCCTCTCTGAGCCTTCCCACAGAGAGCCACAGGCAGTGAAGCAGGTTGCCCTGCCCTGGCAATCACCTAAGGCTCTACCCCAATAAGTTTACAGGTGCCTTTCCTACAATAGGCCACGCTACTAAGACTGAGTCAAATCAGCTCTCTCTAATACACAGAAACAAACACTGATGCTGCCAAATTGAGGAGACAAAGAAATATGGCCCAAATGAAAGAACAGAACAAAATCCCAGAAAAACAACTAAACAGAGATAACCAACCTATCAGATGCAGGGTTCAAAAACTGGTAGTCAGGATGCTCAGAGAACTCATCGAATATGGCAGTAACAAAAAGGAAGAAATGAAGGTTATACTAAGTGAAATAAAAAGTCTACAGGGACCAACAGTGGAGAAGGTGATGCTAAGAATCAAATCAATGACTTGAAACACAAGGAAGGAAAAAGCATTCAATCAGAATAGCAGGAAGAAAAAACAATTAAAAAAAACAATGATAGGCTTAGGAATCTCTGGGACAACTTTAAATGTACCAACATCCAAATCATAGGGGTGCCAGAAGGAGAAGAGGAAGAGCAAGAAATCGAAAGCTTATTTGAAAAAATAATGTAAGAAAACTTCCCTAATTTGGCTAAGGAAGTAGAAATACAAGTCCAGGAAGCACAGAGAGTCCCAAACAAGTTGGACCCAAAGAAGACCACACCAAGACACATCATAATAAAAATGCCAAAGGTTAAAGATAAAGAGAGACTCTTAAAAGCAGCAAGAGAAAGCAGAGAGTTACCTACAAAGGAGTGCCCATAAGACTATCAGCTGATTTCTCAAAAGAAATTTTGCAGGCAAGAAGTATTCAAAGTGATAAAAAGCAAGGACCTACATCCTAGGTTATTACTCTATCCATCAAAGCTATCATTTAGAATCGAAGGGCAGATAAAATGCTTCCAAGACAAGGTAAAACTAAAGGAGTGCATCACCAAGCCATTATTACATGAAATGCTAAAGGGACTTATGTAAGAAAAAGAAGATCAAAACTATGAACATTAAAAGGGCAACAAATTCACATCAACTACTGAATCTAAAAAAACAAACTAAACAAACAACCAGAACAGGAACGAAATCATGCATATGGAGATCATTTGGAGGGTTATTAGCTGGGAGGTGGGGGGAGAATGGGGGAAATAAGGAGTAACAAGCATAATTGGTAGTACAAAATAAGCAGGGGGATTTTAAGAATAGTATAGGAAATGGAAAAGTCAAAGAACTTATATGCACAACCCATTGACATGAACTAAGGAGGTGATTGCTGCAGGGAAGTGGGGTACCGAGTGGAGGGGGGCAAAGGGGGAAAATTGGGACAACTGATAACTGTGATAACATAATCAATAAACTATTTAAAAAATAATATGGGTCAAAAATAAAAATGAAAATGAATATATTAAGAACTAAGTGAAAACTAAAATTTATAGTTTTAAAAATATTTTATATATTATATAAATTATTAATGTTTTATATATTAGGCATTTCTATGTCTGTAAGTATGAATATATACTCTATATATACGATAAATTTATCTTGTATACTGCAGCTAAAGCAGGTATGAACCTTTATTACGTTGGAGGCTCCCATGCCTCCCATACTCTCCATACCTCTGTGTTCTTACTCCATCTGCTGTAGTCCCTACCTCATATCGGGGCTAGGCCTGTGAATTACCCAATAGAATGTGATGGAAGTGGTACTATGCCAGCCTTAGATGGCCTGGCAGCAGGGCTGGCACTAAAGTTGATGTGCAAAGTATCCAAGGTACTCACTCTGTACCAACTTGAGAATGAGTGCCTCCTCTAATTTTGAGGCCTGGATACCTCTCCTGCCTCACCCTAGTCCCAGGCCTGCCTAGCAGCATTCAGTTTTGTGTTTGTGGGAACCTTGCACCAGGCAGAAATTCTGGCTACTTGGCTGGAGAGATCACATGGAGAAGCCACATCAGAAGGGAGAACTGAGGATCCAACTTACGGCAAAAAGCAAGGCCCCAGGGTAGCCATTGCAGCAGCCCCCACCCACTTCAACCACCCTCATTGAGGCACAAGGTGTGTGAGTAAAGAAACAATCTGCTGTATTCTCCCTGAATTTCTAACCCACAGAATCATGAGCAAATAAAGGAGGAAGGGAACATCCACTAGATTTGGAGTAGTTTGATACACAAATGGATGAACGAAACAGCAGGTTTTAGGGGAAACTTATAACCTTAAGTGCTTCCAGTAAAAAGGAAGAAAGGCCTAAAATTAATGTTTTGAGTTTATCTCTAAGTTAGAAAAACAGTTGAATCAACTCAAAACAGAATGAAGGAAAATATAGGATGAGAACAAATATTAATGAAATAGAAACAAATATTCAGTAGAGAATTAACAAAGCCTAAAGTTGGTTCTTTAAAAACATCAAAAATAGGATAAGCTTCTGACAGGATTAATCAAGAAAAGAAAAAAGAAAGACTGTCAAATTAAAAAGGAAATTTAGTGAGAAAAATAAAAATAAACATGTTGCGGTTTAAACAGGTAATAGAGTCATAGTCCCTTAACCAAGTCCCTTGGGAGTAGTTGTGTTTCAGAATACAGAACTTTAATAATTAATCCCTTGCATTTATCAAACATTTATTCCAACAAGGGCTGAAATGAATCACCAGAATCACACACTTTAATTTTTTTTTTTTGGCAAAAATGTAGGGATATTCTTTAAATGGGATAAAGACTGTAGAATAGTCTCATGCCACTTAACTCTGATTTTGCTGCCAACTGGGTTATAAGATAAATTTCTGTTTTTCAGGGTTTCTGGGATTTTGTAGGGATTGGATTTATACCTGTATAAAAAACTTAATGCCCCAAATTTGAAAATGTAGGTGAAAAGGATAAACAATTAGAAAATACAGTTTCCTAAAGTCAACTTAAAAAGTGATAGAAACCCATTAAAGAAATTGGTAATTTTCAATCCTTCCACTAATAAAATAACAGACATAACTATCTTCATAAGCCAGTTGTACCAAGCATTCAATAATGAGGTATGTCCTAACCAAATGAAATTTCTTAGAAGCAGAAAGACAGAGAACACTCCTTAACTCACTTTATAAGGCTAGCATAATGGTAACATCAAAATCAGATAAGGACAGACAAGAAAGGAAGGTTAACAGCTGATACCACATAGAATGAGAAGTGAAAATTACATCCAATCTTGTTCATGAATATAAATGCCAAAATTCTAAACAAAGCATTAGGAAAGGACTTTAGAAATATACTAAAAAGATAATATACCATGATCAAATTGGATTGATCTCAGAATTTAAGTTTGGTTTAGTATTAGAAAACTGATTTAATGTAATTCACCATATTTACAGGTTAAATAAGAAATATAATCATCTCAATTAAGAAAAATGTTTGATAAAATTCAATATTTATTCTTAAATAGCTTGACAAAATGAGAATATGACAACTGTCACAACCTGCCAAAGGCATTATAAAAACCTTTAACAAACATCATAAATAATGATAAAACATTAAAAGAATTCCTTTCACTATAAGGAAGAGGGCAAGGATGCCAGTTGTCACAACTTCTGTTCAACATTGAACTGGAGATCCTGTCTATTTCAGTAAGAAAGAAAAAGAAATAAAACGTGTTAGGATCAAAAAGAAAGAAACAAAACTTATCTTTGCAGATGATATATTTTCTATATAGAAAATTGGAAGAAATACGTAAACAAATTATTAGAATTAACATATAAATTTAAAGTGGCTGGCTACTAAGTCATTAAACAAAAGACAATTGCATTTTTATAGACTGGCATTGGGTGCTTTGAAATCATTTTAAAAGCAGATACTCTGTAACTCATGCCAATGAATATAAAATATCTAAGGGTAAAACTGGTGGAATAGCACCAACTCCACTATGGGATAAACCATCAAACTATTTTTTTTTAATTAAGGTAAATTTTTTAAAATTATATTTTATTGATTATGCTATTATAGTTGTCCTGATTTTTCCCCCTTGTCCTCCCCCACCCAGTACCCCCTACTCCCTCAGGCAATCCCACTACCACTGCTCATGTCCATGGGTCATGTGGATGAGTTCTTTGACTACTTCATTTCCTGTACTGTACTTTACATCCCCATGACTATTCTATAACTACCTATTTGTATTTCTTAATCCCCTTACTTCTTCACCCATTCCCCTCTAGCACCCTTCATTCTGGCAACCATCAAA
Organism: Mormoops blainvillei; assembly: GCA_004026545.1. Lineage (NCBI taxonomy): Eukaryota > Metazoa > Chordata > Mammalia > Chiroptera > Mormoopidae > Mormoops > Mormoops blainvillei. The sequence goes on along the minus strand of PVJD01001444.1, from coordinate 168,453 downwards.
ATGCTCTCTGTGTCCATGATTCTGTCTCTGTTCTTGTTTGCTGAATTTTTTTTTAGATTCAGTTGTTGATAGATGTGTATTTACTGCCATTTTATTGTTCATAGCTTTGATTTTCTTCTTATTCTCGAATAAGTCCCTTTAACATTTCATATAATGTTTTGTGATGATGGACTCTTTTAGTTTTTTCTTGTCTGGGAAGCTCTCTATCTGCCCTTTGATTCTAAATAATCAAGGCTTTGATTATTTAGCTTTGCTGGGTAGAGCAATCTAGGCTGTAGGCCCCTGCTTTTCATCACTTTGAATATTTCTTGCCAATCCCTTGTAGCTCACAAAGTTTCTTTTGAGAAATCAGCTGACAGTCTTATGGGAACTCCCCCGCAGGTAGGTAATTACTTCTCTCTTGCTGCTTTTAAGATTCTCTCTTTATCTTTAACCTTTGGCATTTTTATGATGTATCTTGGTGGGGTCCCCTTTGGGTCCAACTTGTTTAGGACTCCCTGTGCTTCCTGTCTATTTCCTTTACCAAATTAGGGAAGTTTTCTTTCATTATTTTTTCAAAAAGATTTCCACTTTCTTGCTCTTTCTCTTCTACTTCCCCTGTGATGAGACTGTTGGCCTCTTAAAGTTGTCCCAGAGTCTGCTTACATTATCTTCCCTTTTTAAATTTCTTTTTCCTTCTTGTTCTGATTGTTCTTTTTTCTTCCTTATGTTCCAAATCATTGATTTGACTCTCAATTTCGTCCACTCTACTGTTGTTTCCCTAGAATTGTTTTTTATTTCATTTAGTGTATCCTTCATTTCTGACTGTATCATATTTATGCTGCGAGGCCCTCACTAAGTTCCTCGATCATCCTTATAACCAGTGTTTTGAACTCTGCATCTGATAGATTGCTTTTCCCATTTCATTTAGCTCTTTTTCTGGAGTTTTGACCTATTCTTTCATTTGGGCAATGTTTCTTTGTGTCCTCATTTTGTCAGCCTCCCTGTGTTCGTTTCTGTGTATTTGGTAGTGCTGCTATGTCTCTCAGGCTTTGTAGAGTGGCCTAATATACTAGTAGGGTCCAGTGGCAGAGCCTCCCTTATCACCCAAGCTGGGTTCTCAAGTTGTGCCCTGCCTGTGGGCTGAGTACACCCTCTTCTTGTAGTTGAGCCTTGTTTGCAGTTGGCAGGTCAATGGGAGGGATTACCCAGGCCAGTCAGCTGCAAGGACTGGCTGTGACCACTTACCACCAACCTCTGCCCTCCGTGGTGGATCAGCTGTGCAGGGGTATGGTGGTGGTGCTCCAGTATGGCTGTAGTTGTCCACTGGGTGTGCTGGCCCTGGGGTTTTCCTGGGTGATGCAGGCCAACGTCAACCCCCACCTGTGTTTTGCCTGGGCAGTGCTTCCTGAGCTATCAAGCAATCTGAGATCGCTGCTACTTGTGCTGAGCTTGGGCTTCCCAGGTGAAGCCAGGCTGTGAAACTAGGCTGGCTGCTACTAGTGCCAGGTCTGGGGCTCATTGAAGGCAGCTGTTGCTTGTTTGAGAAGATTTAGGAAACTGTGAAGCATGAGTCAAGACCAGCCATTCATATGGAAAAGCATGTGTTGGGTGGGGTAGAGTCTCTTCAGGTCTCTATGGTGGGTCAAGCAGCGTTAGCCAGGTTGATGGAGTCTCAGATATGGCACCATCTCGCCAGGTCAGTCTGGATGGATATGGTTTCTTTAATTCCGTGTTTGTCAGACTTCCATTCAACTCGATATATGATGACTCTGAGTGATGGTTGTTCTATAATTTAGTTGTAATTTTGACGTGGTTTTGCGAAGAGGTGAGCTACATCTGCCTATGCCACCATCTAGACTGGAAGTTCTTCTAACTTTATTGAAAGACATTGAGGAATACCTGAATAAATGAAGAGTTATACCACATTCTTGGATATCATAAAGAAGTCAATTCTCCTCCTAATCAAAACCCTAACAGGGTTACTTGTTGAAGTTGATAATATAATATTAAATTTATATGGGATCCCTGGCCAGGTAGCTCACTTGGTTAGAGAGTGGTCCCTGATGTACCAAGGTCATGGGTTCAGTCCCTGATGAAGGCTCATATCAGGATCAACCAGGGAATGCATAAGTAGGTAGAGCAGCAAATTAATGTTTCTCTCTCTCTCTATATATATATTTATATATCTCTCACTCCCTCTGCCCCCCCCCCCCAATCAATAAATTTAAAAAAATCAAATTTTATATGGGCTCTGGCTGGCATGGCTCAGTTGGTTGGGTGGTGTCCCATAAACTGAAAAATCTCAAGTTCAGTTCCCAGTTGGGGCTCATACCTAGGTAGTTGGGGCTCATACCTAGGTAGTTGGGCTTGGTCCCCAGTCAGGGTGTGTGCAAAAGGCATCCAGTCAATATTTCTCTCTTTCCCTCTCTTCCGTCCCCCCATTTCCTCTCTAAAATCAAAAATAAAAAAAATTTAAAAATTTATATGAGAGAGCAAAGAGTCAGAACAGTCTGAAAGAAGAAAAATAAGAGGAGATTTGCCCAACTATAGACTCCTTGTAGGTATCATAATTAGGATGGTGTGATAATGGCAAAGGAATTGACAAAAGACCAATGGGCCATGGTAGAGATCCCAGAATCAGGCCACGCCTACTTGAAAATGCGATAGTGACAAAGCCAGCGGGGAAAGGATGTACCATTCAAAATGGTGCTAGTACAATTATCCATATGGAAAGGAGAATAAATGTAAATACCAAATTCATGTCATACAGAAAAAATAATTCTGGGTGAATTTAAGACTTAAATGTGAAATAATATCTAACATTTACGACAGAATCTCCTAGATTCCAAATTTATTTTTCCAGCTTCCTGGTGGATGTTGCCCTTGGATACCTAGTGGGTACTTCCTACTTACCATGATCATTACCTGCCTCCAAACTACTCTGCCCACACTTTCCCCATCTTAGTAACTCCAGAAGCTTCTTCCTACCACTTAGTTGGACCTTGGTATCATCTTTGCTCTTTTCTTTACATCCCATACCAGCAAAGGCTGTCAGCTCTGCCTTCAGAACACATCGAGAAGCTTGCATCTCTCCAACTCACTTCCTCCAGCCAGGTCCAAGGTACCAAAGGCATTTTTGCTTGGGTATTACAACAACTCCCTAACTGGTCTCTCTGCTTCCACCTTGATGTCATCCCTTGCCCATACCCCCTCCCACAATAGCCAGGGTGTCATGATTCAGACATTTTGGATCCTATCATGCTTCTGCTCAAAACCCTGCACTGGTGTGCCATCTCCCTGCCATGATCTGGTGCAGAGACCACCCTTTTTTTTTTTCCTGACCTCGTCTCCCTCAGTCTACACTGACTTCCTATATTTTTTTTTTTTCTGTAACACCCCAGGCACATTTGTGCTTCTCCATTGCTACTCAAATGCTGCCTTCTCCTGGAAGTGCACTGCACACACACATCCTCTCCTCTTTATTTTTTCTCCATAGCACTGATATTCTGTGCATTTTCATTTTTAAAAAATTGCCTGCCTCCATTCACTGTCAGAATTTCAACTCCATGAGGGCAGGGATTTTCCCTGTTTCCTGCTGTATCCCCAGAGGCTAGAGCAACACTTAGTGCTTGGTAGCTGTTCAATAAATGTTTGTTGCATTAATGAATGAATCCACTACTCCCATTGGATTGTGTATGGGTCACCCAATCTCCATAAGCCTTAGCTTCCTTATCTGTGAAATGGACAGTTGTGTCTAATTTATAGGATTATTGGGGCAGTGAAAATAACTGTTACAGTGCAGTACCTATTTCCTAGGCAGTGCTTGTAGTTTTCCTTCCCTCTGGCTCTGCCTGGAAGAGAGCCAGGATTAAGCTTGGTCAGAGATGACCTTTTCTATTATTCTCCTTCTCTTCCCTTCCCTTCCCTTCTCAGCAGCTGGGCAGCCATAGAACAGGGTGAGGCACTACTTGATGAGTGCAATGGAATTCTCTTCCATATACATCATTGAAAGAAAACAACAAGCTGCAGCACATCATGCAGAAGGGAGGTGTGATCACCTCTGAGATGGGGGAAGTGAGTGGCAGGTGTTCAAGAATACTGGGTGGGGGTGGAGAGCTTTCACTATATACCCTTAGGAGTCTTCTGAATCTTTACCACGTGAATGAAATTTCCTTATGTGAATAAATTATAAGTCTTGTTAGCAAACGTGCAGTTCTGACTTGTTCCTAGTGGGGTGAAGTGTGTCACAGACTGAGCAGGAGGGCAAATAATTGGGCTGTCCATGTGATCACAAGTTCTTCTGCCTCCAACAATATTCAGAATATAGGATGCATGGTCAAGGATGGGACCAAAACTGGGGTCTTTCTATAGGTTGTTTTTTCAAAAAGCTTCCACAAAGCATTTTCTCAATTTCTCTACATGGTCACATACTAAATAGCTGAAAATTATTGATAGCTATTTGTTTCTGAAGGTGAGCATCATACCCTCAATGGGTCTTGGAGTGGCCATAAGGGCACCTTGAATGGATGTGTTTAATGTGTTGGTGTTTTCTGAATTAGCAGATATTAAAAATATAACATGTCACATGAGAGGGGAGTAGTGAGAGTGTTTTTAAATATTAAAATGGGATCCTTATAACAACATTGTGAACCGTTTTAGAAATCAGCATACTTTCAGAAGTAAAAGTAAATTCACGGTTTCATTAATGTCTTGGAACTCCCCAGACAGCTACCCAGCCCATGGAAACTCATTTTTTATTTTAGGTAACTCCCTGTCCCCATTGGAGAGGGTCAATCTCGAGGCTTACAGACTTGTTTCACAGGCATTTCTAAAACTACTGGTTTCTTTTCTAGTTTATTCAGTTCCATTTTATTGACTCCCAGCTAAAATTTACCTCACCTAAAAACCCTGCTAAATTTTAGGAGTGAAAATGAGCAGATTGTGCATAGCGGATGAATGAGGAAAGGGTCAAAAGAATTAGACATGTCAAGTGCAGATGCCAGTGCAGTGGGGAAGATGGGAACTGTGAACACTCCAGTTCAGTGTGCGCTGGACAGAAAGAGAACACCGAGTTCTGTGCATTTATGCTTCTTAACAACATGGAAAATGGGACACTTTCACTAAGATTTCCATCAAGTATTGTTAAATAAAATGAGTTTGGACTGAACTTGGAAAATTCCCTAAGCCAATTGAACAAGTAAGACATTGCTATATGAAAACAACTCTGATTTCTATTGGTGGATAATATCTTTGAGCTTTAACATATTTTGTGTAAAATATATACCTGTGTGTATATTTATTTTAAGAGGGCTCCTTTGCTCCTTTGATTATGGGTTGGCTTATTAGAAAGAATAATTTTAAACCAGCTTTAAAAACATACCTTCTCCCACGGCCTTTTCTTTCCTCTTCCTTCTTTGCTCCCACGATGATTTTTATCTGTCCTGTGTAGCAGGGATCCCCAGCCCCCAGGCTGTGACCTGTCAGGAGCAACTGGGCATGAGTTCACTGGCCTGAGCTCTGCCACACCCCAGTCTTTCCCTGGTGGGTTGGGGACCACTGTTGTACAGGACCTAATGGTTAGGAGGTAATAAGTGGAAATTATACTGCAAAAAGATAATGCCACAAAAGTTACTTTATTTAGTCAACCATTTGGGAATTGCAGTGCATTTTCCCATTGAAACAAAATTATTTGTGGCTGGCTTCCCCACGCCAACCCACAAAAACCCACTTAATCTATCATGTCTGTGTGGTATAGTACTGTACTAATTGTACTGTAGAACCCAACCACCATCCTAGGTTCCCATGTGAAAATGCATTTTAAGTTCAAACTCGGATTCCAGGAACACATTTCTCTTGCTTCCCTGGGGCAATGGTGGTTGCCTTATCCCAGCTCTTGCCCACTTCCTCCTCCTTCACACCACCATTGTCATCACTGACATGCGAGAGGTCCTGTACCCTGCGCATTTTCTCATCTGAAATAGAATGAGGTCTCTCAGTATGAAGCTGTAGGTCATGGCTCCGAAAGCCTGGGCCAGGGAAGCCCAGATGGCCAGGAGCTGAAGGAAGCCGCTGTAGGGCTTCAGTGAATCAAATGGAGAGGTTTGGGGGATTGCATTTTTCTGCTAATAAGTCCTTTGTGTGCATACTATATTCTTGGGACCTGAGAGTAGCCTGCTGTCTTTTTTCCATGATAGCCAGTGCTTTGGTGGGACTCTTGTGCTGGGTGCTCCCTTGGTGGAGTCCCCTGTGGCTGTGGGATGTGACTTCCTATGAGAGGGGATGTAGGCACTCAGATCAACGTCCTCAGCACAGTTTTCCAGAGATGCCCATACTTCTGGTCCATGCACAAGAGATTTTTGTTTTAAATGTTGTATCTTTATTTTTATAGTTACTTTATTTCCAGGAAGGGATACTGGTTTTCCATTTATGATAATGGTGTAAATTTCCTATCAAAATATACTTAATTCAGCCGAAGTGATCTGGTTTAAAGGCAAAAAATTAGAACAAGAAGTACATGTGTGTGAGAGACTGCTCTTTGGTGAACAGCTCTAGGAAAATAATATACCATCAAGTTGGGGAAAAAACCAGACTACCAACAGTATTGGTTGTGTGATTTCATTTTAAAAAGCACGCAAAGTATTTTTCAGTGCATAGCTGCCCTCCAAACATGGCAAATATGGAGCGGTAGACGCCAAAATGTTGGCAGAGGTTGGTTATCTGTGGGAGGTGGTATTAAGGGTGATTTTTCAAATTATTTTTTCTCTTCTTGCTTCTGAGTATGTACTTTCTAATTTTTGACTGCATTGACAATGCAATACTTTGGCAATAAAAATTTAACTGGAAAGTATATGTAACTTTCTATTCTCCCCATTGCTTTTCCTCCTCCTTCAGTTATATGCTGTCTTCTGATCTAGTCCTATTAATAAGGAATGGATAATGTCTGCCTTCTTTGTTTTTGAAAGGAACATTAAAAATTTTTTTCCTCCAACTTAAGATACTAGTAGATTTCACTCAGCTGAGAAAGTGAAAATTGCATTTCAATTTATATACAAATGATTCTCCATGTAGTAAAATGTATTCCATCTTTATGTCATAACTCTTGCTGTCATGACAGGCCACATGAGAAGGTAGCTGTTGGGAGGGGTCATCAAGACATCCCTCTGGGACAGCCACCAGAAATTGAAGGCCTGCTTTTCCTCCCTTGTCTTTGTTAATATGCATGGTTCCCTTAGCTTAAGCAAGATCCCTTCAAGGCTTCCATTTCTGCAGCTAGATCAGGTGATAATGCTCATGCCCAGATTCCATAAGAATCACTTAGCCCAGGGTTTGGAGAAATTGTTAGGAATGCTGACAGAGGTGGAGCTAAATTCTTAGGTTTGCTGCTGTACATAGGTGACCAGTCCATCCCAGTTTGCCCAGGACTTTCCTGGTTTTAGCACTGGCAGTCCCGTATCCTGGACATATCAGTCCTGGTCAAACTGGGGCAGTTGACCACCCTAACTGTACATGTTTAGGCTAACACGGTGGTATTGGCAACATGGAAAGGACAGGGAAAACAGTACTATCAAACAATTTCTCCAGCCCAATCTCCAAGCATATGGATAATTCATATAATAAATAGAATACTTTTCTAATGAAAAGTAATTTTTAATAAAATTTAGTTGACATACCAGATGTCCTGAAAGATCTATTCTCAAAGCTGGCTGTCATGTTGTTTCCCCCTCTTTCAGTGGTTGTCATACCTTATGCAGTGCTTGCTGACCTCCAGTAACCAGACAGGGAGAAAACGACATCCTCATCTCACTTTAAGTGATCTTATTTATGTGTGCAATTTTAATCATTTCCACAGGGAGAAGGCAAACCTTGCCATTACTCTCTACAATGACAAGGAGGAAATCATGGCCCAGGCCACCTTCCTGGACTATCCCAATTGGAACGTGGCCAAGCAGGATGACTGGGTGTCTTTGTTCCGGGAACTTGACAGTGACATCCCATGCACAGTAAGCAATTATGCACAATGCTTATTAGAATAGTCTTGATTTTGAAGGAAAGTCCTGTGCTTACATATATGTCTTTTCAATTTTGGACTGAGCAGTTCAAAACTCCCAAGAGAAAGTATAGATATCACAGTTAGAAATGAAATTAGCTGGTGGGGAGGAAAAGTGGGTCTGTGGGGATAGGAAAGGGTAAATAATAGCAGATCAGACAACTGCACAGCTCAGGTCATGCTCTGCTAATAAGGACTGGGAGCAAGGAATTAGTGGGAGTGTGAGAACATCTAGGTCTCCACACTCCACCATGCATCGGTATCCAAAATGTTTGATATGTTGGGAGGGCATCTGCCATCTACATATTTACCTCTGCAATAAGGACAACAACCTCAGATTCATGTCACACTCTATAATTTTCAAAGTGCCTTTATGTACTCTGGCTCATTTGATGTCTTCTTGCTGTGGGCACCTGACGACCTGATGGCTAATAGTGGCCAGGTCAGCAGTTCCCAGGGAGTTGGGCCTTGGTAGCTTGTGCCACATCTGAGCTCTCCCTGCCCTTGGCCTGCCAGAGCCAGGCCAGTGTCTAGCTCCAGTTTCTGTGGACAGCCAGATGCTATGACGGTGGGCAGCACACTTGCCTGTCAGTGGAATTCAATAGTGCGTCCCCAGAGACCCGGGCAATATCAATTGAGTGCATGAGTGAGTTCACCTCCCACGTCTGTGTGTGTGCATGCACGCACAGGTGCACACTCGGCATGTTGTCCAGCATGATTCAGCTAGGTGGTTCCTTCCTCTTGTCCTCTTACTCTTCCCTTTCTCACCACCCTGTACACACAGTTACCATTGCCAGAAAAATTATCTCAAACTTGGAAATAGTCCAGAAAGATTCAATCAGTGCTTGTACTTTGACTAATTTTCTATTCATTGTTCTATTTTATAGTTCTGTAACAACAGTGATTAACTTGTAGATGTTTATCCATTTGAAATGTAAATAATTCCTATCTGGTGGAAGGGATAATCTCAAAAATTTTGGCTATGACCCATTAGGACATTAACTATTTCATATCATATCAGCAATATTTTAAAATATTCTCTCATTAAATTGCCTAAAGTAGCCAGCATCTCAAGTGCAATGAATCATTTTTATCATCTCATTGGTCACCTCATTACTTGATGGGTTGAATAAATCTCTGATGTGTGTTTGTTTTATATTTGCATTAGTACCATTATTTTACCTTTTTGAAAATTACAAATTAACACCATTTTTCATAAATTCTTTCCCCCTTTTTTTTCTTGTTCTCTTAAGATTGTTTCTTTTTAAACTACTTCCTACAATAGTATAGAGCTTGGTTGCCCAGTATAGCAGCTACCAGCTACAAGTGACTATTGAGCAATTGAAATGTGACTAGTCTGAATTGAGATGTACTGTAAGTATAGTACATACACTAGATTTCAAATACTTTGTAGAAAAAAAAATATCTCTAACAATTTTTAGTGAATATATTTAAGAATATTAGAAATTAATTTCAGCTGTTTATGTTTACTCTTTTTTAATATGTCTACTAGAAAATTTAAAATTACAATATGGGGTTTGCATTTGTGGCTCAAATAATTTTTCTATTGGAGAGCATTGGTATAGAACCTTAAACTTAATGTATCATTACCTATTCCAAGGGTATTTGCAATCGAAGTAATAATTTTTGTCTTAAAGATAAATACTAAATCTTGAATTATCATATTTTTGTTGGAAGAGAGAATTTGGGAGCTAAATCAGCCAGGTAATAAACCATGTACTCCTAAGGATAGTCACACTTGGAATGTAAAGCAGATACTAAGTAAGGTTCTTGTGGGATTTAGATGACTTAATAAATGAAAAGTACTTCCATTTCTGTCATTGTTGTTGTTGCTGTTATCTGGACTTTGGGGTTTGTGTTGCCTTTTGGGAGTTTTCAAGCTCATGAACCAAATTCATGATACTTCTCAAGCCATTTTGTGCTTGATAAATGCTTCTTCTGAGTGTTCCTAAGCCATGTGCCATCCACCAGGAGGGGAGACCAAGGCACATGGATGTGCAGGTGGTAACCCAAGGCCATCTATAAAATTGCTCAGAAAACAAGAAACACAGCACTTCTGTTTTCCTGATCTAGGTGCAAGCGCTACCCCCACCAGTCAACAACCTCACATTAATTCTGGAATTTGAAGATTTTCCATAAACACAGGGGTACCGAGTTGCACAGACTGATGTGTGGAAGTATGCGGTCTGTCCGGAAAAAGTGCAGCCATTGTTAATGTAATGAGTTTGCACAATGTAACCTGGCATCCAAGGAAAGTGGATTGGAATGCACTTGAGTAAACAATGATGACTTCACTGTGCTAGTCAGTGGGGGTGGTAGATGCTGTTGAGTGTGCTTATGTACTGTGGCTGTCACATTCAAAATGACTGAGCTAGTAGAGCGATGAGTCTGCATCAGATTTTGTGTTAAGCTTGAACATTCCTCTGAGGACACTATTTGGATGATTCAGAAGGCCTCAGCTATGGGCAGCTGGTCATTGACAGCTTCATCGCAACAACACATCAGCTCATGCATCACATATCGTGCAAAGTTTTTGTGAAACATCAAATCACCCAGGTAACTCAGCCCCCTACAGTCCAGATTTGGTGCTCTATGACTTCTGGCTTTTCCCAAAACTAAAATCACCTTTGAAAGGGAAGAGATTTCAGACCATTGATGAGATTCAGGAAAATATGACAGGGCAGCTGATGGCAATTGGGAGAATTGTGTGAGGTCTCAAGGTACCTACTTTGAAGGGGACTGAGATGTCATTGTCCTATGTACAGTGTTCTTTGTATCTTGTATCTTCTTCAATAAATGTCTCTAATTTTCATGTTGCATGGATGGGTATCTTATGGACAGACCTTGTATAGAACAACTGCTATTTATTTAGGCCACTTAAGAAGTCTCCAGAAATTACAAGACAAAGCTCTTTAAAAACTTGAAAGATTTAACATGAAAGTAATGTTAGAATCTTGCTACTTTGGGTTTTCAGTTTCCAGGGTTTCTGGATCCCAAGAGTAATATTTGTTTCTGACTCTGGGAATGTTGAACAAAACCAGCTATTGGATTCGTATGTGTCATCTGCCTTCCACTCTTCAAATTCATAAGAGAGTCTACCTCACATCACTTGAATAGAGCAGCAGCTGCTTCCTCAAGAGCCCCCCCGGGAAAGGGTGATTGTCTGTCACTTGGTATAGACACTCCCAAGGACAAGACTACTGAGTTAATAATTGATTTCACTCCCCTACAGGCACTATCCTGTCCACAGCCTGTTTGTGAGGGCAGGAAGAAGAACCAGGTGCACTTGACTCATTTACAGTCCCTGTTACCTTGAATAACTCTGAGCTAAGTGGACAGAGGTCGTGAACAGAGTCCAGGAGAAAGCTCGAACACTGCCTGGGTGTCTCGTTACTATAGATGTAAAATATCATCCACAAACACAGTGCAGCTCTGTGTCTGTGACTACCCCAAACCCTCTTCTTACCTCTCACCTCCCACCTCCCACCCTGCTCTAACGCAACCAGAATGCTCACTCAGCCTTTAGTTATGTTCTCTTTTCTTTCACAGCCTCTGAACACATTGTTCATGCACCTCTTTGTGGCTGTGGATGAGTATTCTGTTGGCTGCTGCAAAGAAATTATTCGGTAAGTGGCCAGAACCTTGCAGACAGTGACTTGGGGGGCTGTCAGCAGCACCACAGACAAGACACATTAAGGCCAAAATGACATGAAAGAGACCATATGGATACAGTAGTCCCTCAGTATGTGAGGGGAATTGGTTCTAGAAGCCCCGAGGATACCAAAATCTGCTGTGTTCAAGGCCCTTATATAAAATGATATAGTATTTGCATATAATATATGCACACCCTCCTGTGTACTTTAAATGACCTCTAGAATACTTATAATACCTAATACAGTGGAAATATTATGCGATTAGTAGTTATACTGTATTTTTTCGGGAATAATGACCAAAAAAAGTCCATACATGTTCAGTTCAGATGCAACCGTCAAAGGCCTAACTACATGGTACATGACAGCAGCAATGTAACATTTAAAAAAAATATTTTTGAGGCCCTGGCTGGGTAGCTCAGTTGGTTAGAGTGTTGTTTCAATATGCCAAGGTTGCCCGTTTGATTCCCAGTCAGTGCTCATATCCAGTCAACCAGTGAATGCAGATAAGTAAATGGAACAACAAATAGATGCTTATCTCTCTCTCTCTTTCCCCCCCTTTCTCTCTCTCGCTCTCTCTCTGTCTCTCCCCTCCACCTTCTCTCTCTGAAAGCATTGTATTAAAAAATTTCAGTTTATTAAAAAAATAGAAAATGAAAAATATTTTTGATTTCTGGTTGATTGAATCTATGGATGTAGAACCTGGGGATAAAGGGGGCCTGTAGTTTTAAAATGTTTGTAAAGGACATGAAATTCTCTGAGGTGTTAAATTTACTTGTAATTTATGGCTGTATTAAGCATTTATGGAACAGCAGTAATATTTCTGAAAGAAAACAATCTACTCTTTGAACTGATGCTTCCTTCAGTATACATCTTTAACTGCCATTGTTTAAAGCAAACAGTAGTTCAGCCATTTAAAAACATGAATTTGGGGGAAAATAAGGGAAAAGTCACAGGTTTGGATGTTTTGAAAAATAGTTTGCCTTGGTCTTATCTTTGGAAATGTTTATTAACATGACAGACTGCAGAAGCATCTTGAATAATATGACACACTGAAATATGATCAGTGGGGCTACTGGGTGATGGTGATGCATCTCTGACAGTCTGCACAGACATTTGGAGGTGGTGGCTTTCAAGTCAGTCTTGAAATGTCACACCACACCATCCAGATGCCAGGTCAAAGGTTAATATTAGCAGAAATCTGGTGTGCTACATGAATATGGCACCCTCTATTCTTTCTACCTCTATGGAACAGATAGAAAAAAGGTTGTTTGGAATCCAAGAAAAAGAAAAAGAAATTGCCTTGAAGATATTCTTGTCTTGGCAGGCAGGGAGCAAGGAGGGCATTTGGATGTATGAACATTTCATTTGTCTTAATCAGCTGCCAGCTAATGGGATTGCTTGGTTATTAACACTCATCCCATCCTCTCTTTCCCCTGCCAGGACCGTGTTTAAGGCAGTGCCAGAACTGCACTTCATCTTCCTCATAGTGCCATCCTGCATGAGCCTAGGTAAGCTCTGCTAACTGCCTCTAGTCCCTGGTTGGTAATATAGGAGATTCATGTTCAAAATGTTTCTTTGGTGAAGGGGAAATAAGAATGGTCTCCAGGTCCAAATGTATTACATGCCTATTTAATTTTAACAGTAAAACACAACTTAGAATGGAAACTACATTTTGTTCTGAAGTTCCAGGGTTATTCCTTGGTAAAACAAGACCACATTACTTTGTCTCTGTGATTTAGGCTCAACTCTTATAACTGTGTTTGACCAAGTGGGGAACATTCCGAGTCTGACATATGATGAGGAATTTACCGTGCATATATGTCACAGGCACAGCCACTACCCTCAACTGCACATTCGCAAAGCCAGGTAAGTTTTGAGCAGCGCCGTTTGTTACCTAAGCTCTACCCTGACAGTTCCTTCATGCAGAGTTTTTAAATTGCCAGTTTTACGGTGACTGGTTATAGCCTGGATTAAATTGTTTTATAATACACATAAGCATTACTTCATTTGAAGATATTTATAGTTGTCCTTGATGACGTAGTTTATGGGACTAAATATCTGATGGAACTCATTCGGTGCTATGTGGCCAGCAAGTTGTACATTTACTACTTATGGGTTTCTTAAAACACACAGTCCTTGGGCCCACACTGAGGGTAATAGCTTTTTAAAATAAAACAAACTTAAAAATGATTCTACCTATTTAGTTTTCCTAGTAAAGCCCACTTATTTTCTCATGTTCTGTAGATGAGGGTTCTATTGACTCCAAAGGGGAGTTTTCTAAGTCAAAAATCTTTACGATCAATGCCCCACATGGCATGCCCCTAAGTTCAGCAATCTTAAGGAGATGGCTTTGCCAGAGTCTATTTTCCAAAGATGGGTGCAGCACCATCTTCCGTCCTGCAAGCTCTCCTACAATGTGGCTTTACCACTCCTCTCCTCAAGAGGTGGGGTTTGTGTCCCTCTTTATCTGGGAAGATTGTGACTTTCTCAACCCATACAGCATGATGGAAGGGATGTTCTGTGATTTATGAGGCTAGTTCTCTTGAGACTCTCACTATGGAGGAAATGAGGGGAGTAAGTCTGACTGCCCTGAGACCACTATGCTGGAGAGGTCACATGTTGGCACTGGGGTCGATGGCCCCAACAGGGCTCTACTGACAGCATTCGCTGACAGCCGTGTGATTAAACCAGTGAGGACATCCAGACAAGGAGAGCCCACCCCCCCATCCCGCATCTGTAGTCCAGCCAACATCTGACTGCAGTTGCATGAGAGACTGTAAGCAAGGACTGCCCAGCTGAGTCCCCCCCAAAAATTGTGAGCAAAATAGAATGGCTATTTTGAAATAAGAATGTATATGAAACCATTTCACAAGAGTAGTTTCTTGGTTTTATCAGTGAAGAATAAATTATATCTTCTTGAGTCAACTGGTGCCACATTTGATAAGGCCTGAATTTCTTTAGAAAGTATTGAATTAAAATTTTAACAACCTGAGAGCATACTATTTACCAGGTATGTAGTATTACAGAATAATTGTTAAGAATTTGTAATAATGACATGAAGTAGCTATAGATTCTGATCTTGGTTCTGCTACTAACCAGATGGGTTCACTTAAAAAAGAAATGGGCCCCTTCAGGCCTCAGTTTCCTCTCTGTCAGTGGGTATAAGCATGTTGTCAACTGTGTGGGATTGTTGCAGTGACTGGATGATCTGATGAAAGTCAAGTGCTTAGCACACTTCTAGTCACATGTAAATGCTTAAGGAAGTCAAATATCATCATTATTATTATAGTTATGTGGGGGAAAAAGAGCTATCTACAATAAACTGTGATGCTATGTAGCTTAGAAGAGGGTAAAACAGAGAGGGATGAACAGCTTCATACAATCCTTTCCCCTCCAACACACAAAGCCTAAATGTCCATCAACAGATGAATGTTTACATTTACAAGTTGTGGCACATCTGTACAATAGGTATTACTTAGCAATGAAATGGAATGAAGTACTTATTACACAATAATAGCGTGGATCAATTTCAGAAAGTTTATGCTGAGTGAAAGAAGGCAAACATGGAAACAAATGCCATATACTGTTGATTCCACTTTTACAATGTACAAAACAGGCAAGACTAATCTATAGAGAGAGAAATCAGATCAGTGGTTGCCTGTGATGAAGGGAAGAGTGAGACTGAGAGAGACATGATGAAAGTCCGGGTTGATGGCAATGCTTTGTGTACTGATTGCAACGCAAGCAGTTGTCAAAACTCATCAAACTGCATTCTTAGTATCTATACATTTTAGTATGTGTTAGTATACCTCAGTGAAAAAATAATTTAAAAGGAAAAAAGAGACAATCTATAGTCTAATCAATAGAGTCTTATTTTCTTATACCCTCACCAGTGCTGGATGTTTTCAGTTATTACAACTGTTTTCAATCTGTTAGGTCAAAATGGTATTTTGTTTTAATTTGCATTTATCTAAATATTTGTGGGGTTGAGTGCCATTTTACAGATTCCATTTTAAATGAAGAAAATAGTTGAATTTAAAATAATTTCCAGCTCAGAAATTATTGAGACGGATGATTATATGTATGTGTGCAAAGTTGACAATTCTGTGGGGGAGGGCAGAGGGGAATAGGTTTCAGAGGCACTTTTCCAAAAGTATTTCTTTTACTTACTAGATCAACAGTTTACCATAAAAAGATGTAACTCTGCAACAGTCAGATGGAAACGCTGTATAGGGCAAGGAATAGGGCAAGAGGCAGAGCTTCCATGCCCTCTTCAGGTATACCACTCTCCCCAGATCTCCACTCTTCAACAGCCTGGTGCCATATTTTCTTATAGTGTAGGCGGCATACCAGATTTGAATCTTGGAAGTTCTCATTTTCTTAAGGAATTTTAAAGCTTAAGTACCTTCAACAAAGACATTCAGCAACATATTATTGTAATAGAAAACTATGTAATCTAAAACTGAAACTGACATGTACAGAGGCAGCCTATATAAAAATGACCTATTTCATTTTTTTAAAAGCTGATTCTTTTTTTATTTTTTAAAAAGTTTTATTTATTTATTTATTTTTAGAGAGAGGGAGAGAAACATCAATGTGTGGTTGCATCTCACATGCCCCCTACTGGGGACCTGACCTGCAACCCAGGCATGTGCCTCACGCTGGGAATTGAACCAGTGACCTTCTTGGTTCACAGACCAGCACTCAATCCACTGAGCCACACCAGCTAGGGTTCTTTCAGTTTTTAGTGAGGTGACGTCTTTGCTAATCTACTCACTGATGTCCCTCTTGTCATGCAGGATGCAGAATGTGCCCAGCCCAGGGCTGGCTCCTAGTAAATCTATGGTAACTGGTGATTATGAATTGATTTCCCTCCTTTCCTCTTTTCAGCACCCCCTTCTTCCTTTTGCCCTTGAAAACTTTAGCATAATGGATTGTAACCTTCAAGTGGAAAAAGGCCCACACAACTTGAATTAAACTTCCCTGATTCCTTACCCTGAGGTCTTGCTATTCAACCTCCCATGATGAAATGTTCCACTTGCCCAGCCCAAGCAGGGAGCATATCACAAGAGGAATAGTCCTGGTGACACAGGAAGGGGCATTTATAAAAAGACAATGTATGGTAGTGAGTTCATGAGAAAATTGTGACATTACAGCCGATGCTTTTACTTGAAGAAGGTAGAGAAGTGTGACACACTTTAGGAAGCCCTCTGTTTAAAGTGTTCAAATTTGAGTTGTGATAGAACTTCAGGCACCTGGAAAATGCACTTATGTAGACCATTTCCCTCCTTAACAATGCAAAAAAAAAAAAAAAGACGACGTTTCAGAACATTGGATGGATGTGGTTGTGCCTCCTCTTAGTCTGCGTCATTTATTTCCCCCACATTTGTTTTTCAACATCTTTTTCATTAATAGTTACTCATACAGATAATTCATGGTGAAGAACACAGTTCTTAAGACGCTAACCCAGTGCAGCGTTTATGAATGTAATTATCCTTCTACCATTATCTAGCAACATATTCAGAACCAGTGAAATAATGCTGTAATCCCCAGTCCCATTTCTTTGATTTACCCATGTGGAAAATTGTGTTGTAATCTGCCTCTCTGTTTAGACACTAATTATTGAAGTTACTATTCTGTATTTTGCTTAATATCTGAAATGAAGCACAGATACTTCTGGACACACCTTTATAATCTGTAGTGAGTTTGATTAATCATTCATAGGGAATTTGAGGTATTCTCAGACTTAGAAACTATTGGGACAATCTAGGGGAACAACTACCTTTTTCAAATCCTTATGAGGGTGGGGAAGGACTCACCAGGAAAGGATTATATGCTGTCAGCCAGTGTTGTAAAGTACAGTAGTTCTCCTCCCCCGGTCCCTAGGGCATATGGCCTAAGACCGCCCCAGTGAAGACCTGAAACTGTGATAGTACTGAACTCCATACTACGTGTTTTCCTAAACATACATACATACCTATTGCGAAGTTCAATTTATAAATTAGACACAGCAAGAGATAACAACAAAAACAAATAATAAAATAGAATGACTGTACTGTATAGTAATAAAGGTTATGTGAAGTGTGACCTCTTCCCTGATAACAAACCTGATAACTGAGACTAAGTGACTACAGGACAGGTTAGTGTGTGCAGTGTGGATACCGGACGAAGGATGCTTCATATCTAGAGTGGGATGAAGTGGGACAGTGGGAGATTTCGTTACGTTATTCAGAATGGTACACAATTTAAAATTTATGAATTGTTTATTTCCGAAATTTTTCATTAATATTTTTGAACTCCAGCTGACTGCAAGTTAACCAAAACCACAGAAAGCACAACCATAGATAAGGGGTAGGGGGAGCTACTGTAACTAAAATGGTGCACTGCTGTTTTTTGATGACAGTGATTAACTAGAGTGGGTGAATATTATTGCTATTTAAAATAGATAAACAAAAAAACTTAGGACTTTAAAACATAAGATTGGTGGTTTTAAATACTAACTTTTCCCTTCTTAAAGCAACTATTTTTATTAAGCATTTGGTAGTCTCATGCTTTTTAGTAATCTATTTAGGCTTGACTTCTGAGCAATTTCATATAAATGAACATTCTGATGCTCAAGTTACAAATATCCTCAAGCCTTCAAAAAGAAGAGGTAGAGCAATTAGGAATTTCATCATCGTTCTTCTTAAGTCTTGTTACCCAGCAAATAGAATTTGGTTAACAATCCAACTGGAGTGAACATGTGCCAAGATAAACTTTTGGATCAAATCCTGGTGTGTAAATGGCAGGGGCCTCTAATTGGCCTTGATTATGCTTTGAAGTCATTTAGTGCTTAAAATCCCTTGTAACTTTTAAAATCCTGACATTTCCCAAGGAACGGAACCTAAATCATTAGAAAGTTTATTTTATTAAACTGATAAAATCCATTTTAAAATTCTAAAATGGAGTAAGTTTAGGAATGATTGATTTGATTTTTTTAAAGACCACTAGAGGTCATGAGAGATTTTGGAAAGAAAAAATGCTTTGTTTTTAGATGTCTGAAGAAAAAGGAAAACGTGTCAACTGTAGGTTCTCCTTCCCCAAGTTAAAACAGTGTTCATGGTAAAAGGCTGGTTTGGCCAAAATACACTGCATTCTTTAGCACTACTGCTAAATTGGATCCTCTATGATTTTTTTTCTTCATTCATTGATTTCTTAAAATGTACATATGCACACTCAGGCTTGAAGAAATGCAATATTTATGGCATTTAAAGTGACGTCAGAAGCACTTTTTCAATGTCACACTTTCAAATCTAGCTTACAGAAATTCAAATCCACTCTGGATATGGAAAATACCATCAGATAGGTGAGAGGAGGCCCTGCCAATAGTTTGAATGCCAAGGTAGCCTACTCCTGCTGCTGCTGTTGTTATAGTCCTTAAGTATGAACTTTCCATCTGTGAAACTGCAATGGTTTCTTTGCTTGCAAGAAAATATATACCTCCTGCACTTGAGAAAAAGTGACCTGTAGATTTTCCTCGATGATTGTAATTAGACAGCACAGTCGTCAGGATGCTGAGACGTTGAAGCAGTAGCAGGGTCTGCCTGTCACTAAGAGACCAACAGCCATCTGGGAAAGTTCTGTGAGCTCCAGGCATCACAATGTTTCTTGGAAACCCAGCTAACTGGCATAGTGGAAATGATGAGTGAGTTTGTTCTTTCTTGTCCCTACCTCCCAGGAAGCCAGTGAGAGCCACCAGGTCCCTGTCATTTTTCACCTTGCCTTCTCCTCTGTTTAAAGGACATCTATACCCCAAGTGAGGTTGTCCTTGAGAGGCTGTTGATTTTCTTCAGATCTGGATTTTACTCCTTTTTTATCTGGCATGTTTTTCAAAGTCTGATGGACATTTAGGTGACTGAGCAATTAGCCAGTCTTTATGGGATGGACCTTTTGTTTCTGAAGCAAGTGAAAATAAAATGTTCTCTGACTACACCAATAAGCACATGATTGCCTTTTCCAAGCCATGTACTGAATGAAAGAAATAAAGGAATGCTGCTTTTCACTCAGATAATGGTGTCATTCCAATTGTACTTTATGTTGGTGAGCCTTCCGTAGTCATCATATTGAAACTCTCCTGTGTAGAACAAATTCACAGGAAGTCATGGCTGTCCTCCAATCTAAGTGGCAGGCAGTGCTCATTGCCTTGGAGTACTCAAATTTAAACATTTTGATGGATGAATTGTTTTTGGTAGCCAGGGTGTTTTGTTTCTGCCAGACTAGACTTTGTCATATGCCATTTGAGACTCTGTGAGGCTGATGTCATACTTTATCATTAGCACCGGGGGCTGATGTAAGATCATAAATTATCAATTACCCCAAGGAATGCATTTAGCAGAACAAGTTCCTCTTTATCCATTTTGGGGAAGGGCTATGGGAGAGATTCTTTAGAACGCCACAGTTTAGATGTTTCCTCTTATTTTTTTCCAGAAGAATTAGTATTGAGATATGATTATGGGTAACTTTGTTAATGGACTGCTGAGGGATCATGATTAGTCTTATAGCCCTGGGTCTCTCCGAACCTTTATTCCTGATTTTTATGACCATGGGGTAATATTTTCGTGTCCATCATATAGATAAGCCCATGGTACACAGTTTATTTTAGTGGTAGCAAAATAAACACTTTATTTTGGTGGTGGCAGTCTTGGTCCACTTAAAATGATTAAGATATTGTATTATTTCCCCATTATTTAAAATAATTATCTCTTTACTAAATTTTGATGCAGACTTTTTATTTTATAATGTTTGAAAATGGATTTGCTGTCTAGTCTCTCTTCGAATCTTCTTCTTCTTCTTTTCTTTTTTTTTTTAAGCTAATACTATCCATGACTCTTTACAGAGTAAAGCCACACCTGTTAGCACCGTTTTTGGCAGGTTGCTAAGTGGGGAAGTGAGTGGTTTCTGGAATGCAGTGGGGCTCTTTCAGCTGAAGTCCTGGATGCTCAGGTAGAGTCAGTGGACTGGGGTGTCCAGGTAGTATGGCACATGACAGGGGTGTGTAATGTCTACCCTGAGCAAATGCTGCTGAGAGGCTTACTAACTGCCAGAGTGAACATGAGGGTGTCCCATGTATCACTACATTATACTCTACCCTTCTATCCTTGTACATGGCCCTTTTGTAGATGAGAAACCAAGGTATAGTGTTGAAGTGACTGGGCAGGTATATCAGGAAGTGGAGTCTGAAGCTAAGTAGAGGGGCTGTGAAACTGCCAGTGTGGGGTACATGTCCTTCACCTGGAAAACAGGCTTAGCGATGGCACACCTCAGAACTTAAGTGCATGTGGAATACTGGACAAGGTCCTGGCATATGGTAAGGGCCCTGTCCATGCTGGCCGTCATTGCTGCACCTGTGCAATGTGTGCAGTTGTCAGATGTCAACAAAACCAGATACTGGTTAAAGTGGTGAGGACAGATTTTAATCAGTAATAACTATTGTGATAGGGAAAAGAGTTCAACATCAGCCGAATTCAACTTTAGTTTGTACAAAGGTGATTAGGACTTTTCAAGGGAGAATGAAGGAATAGGGAGGGGGCAATAAGGAGCCCCCATAGAGTCAGGGAAGTGAAAAATTATACAAAATGGGAAGGGGGGATTGGTCTATGTGAAACCTATCTGAATTTGCTAACTGGCACTTACTGAAATTTGGCTCCTACCCTATCACAGAGATTGGGAGCTAGGGACCCTATCCACAGGTGTCTGCTGGAACAAATAGGAAAAGTTTTTGACAGCCTTAAACTTTCTCAGGGAGGTACTTTAAGGGGTGAGAGGTGGGTGGTTGGGTCATCCTAGGGATGTGACCCTAAGCTGTTAGAAGATATGTTAGTGTTTGTTCAGGTCTTTATAGGCCAAGCTTGAGGCCTAGTTGAGAAGAGGGCTCACAGTATCCTGACCAGAGTTGGGACAAGAAGAGAGCCTTTGTCACAGAGAAGCACAGAACTCCCTTTCTGTCCCCAAAGAGTATGTTCCTTGGTTGGGAACATGCCCTGCATTGACATTAACACCAGAAGTGACCAGTGAGTATCCAGCAATGACCTTGGGTTTCTGGGAAAGAAGGCTGGAGGGCGTGAGGTGCAGGTACGCCTTGAAAGATGCTGGAATTTGAAGTAAGTGAGGGGTTCAAAGTTCTGGATTAGAAAAAATGTGGAAAGAGGGATATGGTGAGACCCCCTTCTAGGAACAATGAATAGATCAATTTGTGTCATTGGTGATAAGGATGGAAACATGGAGACCTTAAAAATGAGGCTAAGGGCCCTGGCTCATCCCAGAAACAGTGGGGGCTGGCAAAAGCTTTTGAGTAAGGGAGTGAGGTGAAGAAATCAGGATTTTAAGTGGATTAGTGATAGCGGATGTAGTGGGAGAGTATATACAGATAGTGGCCAAGGGGCAACTAGTGCAATGATTCAAGCTATTCTAGTGATAACCTCTTCTATGTGTTGATTATAAATGTTTTTCAGTTGTCTTATTGATCCTTTCTACCTAAGCAGTAATAATGTTAATAACATGTCACATGTTGTTATTGCGACATTTACTGTCTTTGTGGCACAGAGAGGTTAAGTGACTTGTCCAAGGTTACAGCTATTAAATTCAGACTTCCCAGCCCAGGCTGTGACCACTACACTGTATGGTTTATTCTCTATAATCTTTTCAAAAGTGCACCATGAACCTTTGATGTATTTATTGTGTAGTCTCAGTATACCCAGCCACAGATGACATACACACAAAAGTAGATGAGCAAGTGGTCAAGGACTACTTTTAAAAAATTAATGCGGAGCTGAAATAATTTGTGAAATGGTCATGTCTGTCCTGAAAACACAGTTGGTGCTTGTTTCTGGTTCCATGTTTTTGACTCACCACTAGGGAATCCTTCTGATGCCCTGGTATGTGGAATGATATTGTTGGGTGACATCATACCCAGGTTGATAGTATAACTATCAAATATCCTGGTTGCCTAGGTATGGACACCCTGCTCTCTCTCCTTCCAGGGAGTATTGACAAGAGATTAAGAATAAGGTTCAACCTGAGGAGTTATGTTTAAGCTCCCCCTATTTGTCATCTTCTGTGTGTTTTCTTTCTTTTTTTTTTCCTTCTGGTGCCATGGTCTGTTTGCTAGCTCTCTCTTTAGTTCTCAGGTTTTATAGGGCTGAGACCTAGTTTTTCAAAAATATATTAATTCCATCAAGATGCTTTTTATTGATGAAAAACCAACATTATTCCAACAGATGGTCCTGTGTCACCAGAGGCAAGGATTTCATCCTGAGAGAAGGGTGGAGATTTTCATCCAGAGTTCACAGGGTGTTCTAGTCTAAAGCATTTAGGTTTGTGGGGCTGTGGCAGGATGGAGGAACCTTTTCCAGCAAAGTTGGAGGAGTCATGGCAGGGCTGGTTGGATGATCCACAGTGTTGATTTATTGCCCTTGAGCCAAAGTCTCTCTTCTCAACTGTTTTGCTTGTGTTTGTGCTTCCTGCTACCACTTTTCAAAAGGAATGCCAATTTAAAGGAAGATTTTTGAAGTGCACTGTTGGCTTAGTGTGGCATGGGATGACTGGGTCTAGGTCACCTACCTGAGTTCTTAGCATAGCTCTGCTGCCAACCGTTTCTATCATCTCAGGCAAAGTATTGCATCATCCCCATGAGTCTTGCTCCCCTCCTTTTGCAGAGTGGATATGGCGCCTGCCTTCTGGGGTTGCTTTGATAATCTGGATAAAGCCCTGAGCTTTATATACATACTAATCACTCAATAGGTGGAGTTGCTATTGATATCAAAGGAACAAAATAGAAGATAAAGTGGGATAATGAAGATGGCATAGTAATGAAATAAACAGGGGGAGAGGTTAGTAGCCAAATGAGATATAGTACAAAGAAATAATACAAATGTATGTGTGTGTGTAGTGTGTTTTATATATATATATATGTATATATATAAATATACATATAAATAACTTTATCTTTTTAATCCTTATCTGAGGATGTTTTCATTGATTTTAGAGAGAGAGAGGAATGGGGGGGAGAAAGAGTGGAGCGGGGAACAGAGAAACATCTGTGTGAGAGAGAAACATTGATCAGTTGCCTCCTGTAGATGCCCTAACCAGGAATTGAACTGGCAACCTAGGTTTGTGCTCTAACCAAGGATTGAACCCACACCTTTTTGGTGTGTGGGATAATGCTCCAACCAACTTATCCATCTGACCAGGGCCAAATATGTGTATTTTGTTTTTCATTTTTAAGTATATTTTATTGATTATTACATACAAGTTAGATATTACAGTTATCCCCTTTTCCCACCACTTTATCCACCTCTGCCCATTACCCCCATTCCCTCCAGCATCCCCCTAACTTAGTTCATGTCCATGGGTCATATCTATAAGTTCTTTGGCTTCTCCATTTCCTATACTATTCTTAACCTCCCTGTCTATTTTGTGCCTACCATTTATGCTTCTTATTTCTTGTACCTTTCCCCCCATCCTTCCCCTACCCCCTCCTCTCTGTTAACCCTCCATATGACCTCCATATCTGTGATTCTGTTCCTGTTCTACTTGTTTGCTTAGTTTGTTTTTGCTTTTGTTTTTTTAGGTTCAGTTGTTGATAGTATAAGCTTGCTGTCATTTTACTATTCATAGTTTTGATCTTTTTCTTAGAGCAGTCCCTTTAACATTTCATATAATAAGGGCTTGGTGATGATGAACTCCTTTAATTTTACTTTATCTGGGAAGCACTTTATCTGCCCTTCCATTCTGAATGATAGCTTTGCTGGATGGAGTAATCGTGGATGTAGGTTCTTGGCTTTCATGACTTTGCATACTTCTTTCCAGCCCCTTCTTGCCTGCAAGGTTTCTTTTGAGAAATCAGCTGATAGTCTTATGGGAGCTCCTTTGTAGGTAACTCTCTTCTTTCTCTTGATGCTTTTAGGATTCTCTCCTTATCTTTAATCTTTGGCAGTTTGATTGCGATGTGTCTTAGTGTGGTCCTCCTTGCATCCAACTTCTCTGGGACTCTCTGAGTTTCCTGGACTTGCTTATCTATTTCCTTTGTCAGATTGGGGAAGTTCTCCTTCATTAATTTTTCAAATAAGTTTTCAATTTCTTTCTCTTGCTCTTCTTCTGGCAGCCCTATGATTCAGATTTTGGAACGTTTAAAGTTGTCCTAGATGTTCCTAAGCCTCTCCTCATTTTTTTGAATTCTTGTTTCTTCATTCAATTTCAGTTGAATGTTTATTTCATCCTTCTGTTCCATATTGTTGATTTGAGTTCCAGTTTCCTTCTCTTCACTCAGTTCCTTCCTTTCTTTTGGTTGTGTGAGGAAACAACATATCTACCTATGCCTCCACCTTGGCCAAGAGCCCCATTATCCCCAAATGTGTGTATTTTTAATAAGAAAAATATTAGGATAAAAGTATAAGAACATCCTAGAGGGGTAAAATAGAACACTAAATATAATCAAGAATGTACTAAAAAGAAAATAATGTTAAATATGGCAGTAAAATATATCTAAAGGCCAGCATCACCATGCTTTGATAAATCTGGTTCTTGGGTCCTTTCTCTACCACTCATATGCACTGGTTGTCAAGGTCACTGAGAGGGTATTAAGAATGGAACACTTGATGTGGATATGCCCTAGGTAGTAAAGCAGAGCTTCAATACCTTTAAAATAGCATTTCCCCCTCCATGGTAAGCGTTGTAGTATTTCAGGAATAACGTATATCATGGGCCAATGTTGAAGAAATGCATAAACAAAGTTCAAATTCTTTATTGTAGTACTTTCTCAGACTCTGTGATCCATAACCGTGACACTCCAGGTGGGGACCTATAGTAGGAAATTGTTTTTAGACAGTGGAGTCCTTTTAGGGAGAGGGAGAGGATCCTGGGGACAACGTCATAGAAGTAGTGTTTTTTGGAACACATTTGGACCATGCTGTTCCCAGCATCTTGTCCTTTGGCTCATGACAAATGCTGCTTTACATTTCACATCCAAACATGCTGAGTGTGTTCCCTTTGTATGGAATTTTCCACCCCCAGGTCTTGACATAGCTTCTTCCCCTTCTCCTCATTCATGTCCTTAGAGAGGCCTTCCCTGACCCCTTGACCCCATCACTCCGCCCTAAAACACTTGCCACTATTTGAAATGTGTGAAGTGATGTATTTGTTATACTTTTATCATCTATTTCTCCTGTTAGAGTGTAAGTTTTGTATGCAGAACTGGATCTGGCACGTAGTAGGTGTTCCTTTGAAAGAAAGAACACCAAACTTAATTAAGCCTTTCTGTTAAACAGGGTGGAAGATCACGATGATCTCATGCCAATATTTATGCATCAGGACACGATTCTGAAAGCAACTTATGGCGAATACTTTCTGGCTGAACTAATAGAGGCCCAGGATGAAGAGAATCATGCTGTTGTATGTGAGGTTAGTGATTAATCCACCTAGGGATATGATTAGTGTGAGAAATGGGAGAAATAAGTGACACTGCCTCTGGTTTTGCCCAGCACCCCTGGAGCTGCCATCTTCTCCTCCTTCCCTATGCCCTTCCAGGTGGCATGCCAAGCCAACTTCTCAACTGTGGCATCACACTCCTTCCCAGTGCTAACTGGCTTCGGGTTTTCAGGTTTTTGTAAGATCCTTCCAGATGTCCAGGCTGTTATAGATTATTTGCTCTGCCTCTGGAGGGAGGGATTAGAGTCAGGGTGAGGGGAAAAGATCCTCCAAGGGTGTCTAGGGGGGATTTCTGGGACCCCAGCATTCCAGAGGCCAGAACTTACAAACCAGCATCCTGCTGGCAGATGGATTTTGTTTGACTTAGAAAGTAATTTTTAGCTTTTTGTTTTAACAAAATTTCACACTTAAAA
The DNA here is from genome assembly GCA_004026545.1 of Mormoops blainvillei. Lineage (NCBI taxonomy): Eukaryota > Metazoa > Chordata > Mammalia > Chiroptera > Mormoopidae > Mormoops > Mormoops blainvillei. The sequence goes on along the minus strand of PVJD01001444.1, from coordinate 141,874 downwards.
ATTATAAGCACCTTAATTACCTAAATGTTAACATTTTACCACATTTGCTTTATTACTGTCTTTGCTTGCACTTTCTTTATATCGATCTATCTCTAGAGATAGACATAGATAAATATATATGTTTATGTATTTTTATGAACCATTTAAGTATATGATTACAGATGTAATGCCCCTTCACCACTAAATACTTCAGTGTACCTTTCCTAAAAACAAGGATGTTCTGTTCCATAACTATAGTACAGTGATCTAGTCAAGCAGTTACCTAATCTACGGACCTTATTCAGATTTTACTGACAGTCCTCATAATGTCCTCTTTAGCAGATGTAAATCCAGATCATTCACTGAACTCAAGTGTCACGTGTCTTTAGTCTCTTGTGATCTGAAACAGTTTCTGTCTTTGTTTTTCATGAGGATGACAATTTTGAAAAGCACACCGGTCAGTTATTTTTCAGAATGTCTCTCAATTTGGATTTGTCCAATGTTTTCTCATGGTTTGATTTAGGTTATTTTGATTAAATTTGGTTGGATTAATGGCTAGCATTTAAAAATTAGGAAAGTATAACAATTGGAATTTCTAGCTTTTTTTGAAAAATCCAAAGGCTTGCTGTCAGGTCTGTTTTTCTGCAGGGCCCCGAGAGTTGGAACTTTGGAGTGGCTATCACTGCAGGCAGTTCAGGGACCCTCCAGCCCTGGGGCTTCATTACCCCTCAGGCTGGTTATCTTTCTAACTTTTTACCAGCCTGGCCCTGTGACCATCAGTAGTGACCACTGACTCAGAACTTGCCCTACAAGTGTCCTGCTTCTTCAGTGTCCATTCAGGAAGGCTTTAGTGAGACCAGAGGTAGGGATGGTAATTAACACAGACTCATGGACACAGACAACAGTATGGTGAATGCCAGAGAGTGGGGGGGATGGGTTGAGGTAGAAAAAGGGAAAGTGGGGATAAATGGTGTTAGAAGGAGACTTGACTTGGGGTGATAAATACACAATACAAGATGATGTATTGTAGAATTGTATACCTAAAATCTGTGTCATTTTATTAACCAATATTACCCCAATAAATTCAACTTAAAAAAAAAGAAAGAAGGACGAAACCCACACCCTCTGGTATGCCAGTATAGACCCAGAGGTCCACATCCAAGGGAAAGGGTGAGAAGAACAAAAAAAGAGAACTGGCAAGCTAGCTAGCATTAATGTATTTCAGCACAGAGCAGTGAGCAGGCCTATGTGGCATCCCAGGTAGATGGTGTGAGCAACTCTGCAACTCCTGAGACTATGTCTCACCCTTGTCTCACCCTGGAGGCATTCACAGACGGACACTCCTCCCTTCCAGAATTGTAGTTAGCGGTGAGTTTCTACTCTGTATTTACCCCCAGGATCTGATAAAGAATATCCTATTTCTGATACCTAAATATAAGTGTACTGAGGTATCTTTAGGTCTTCATATTGATTTGAACCTGCTAAAATAGGCCCTCCTAAGAAATAGGTTGATGACCTTCCATCTCTGGCCATTCCATCTGAAGCTTTGGGCATTCTTAGGAGCTAAAAATGCTGAAATCGGATATTCAGGGGGCCTGCCCAAGGGTATGGAGAAATTGTCTGACTGAAAAAAATTGAGACTTTTAGGACTTTAGGGTCATTACGGAATGTATGGTGACTGTTCAGCTTTAGGAGGGATAATGCTGTGATGAATGGCACCTGCTTTATGGGTATATAAGAAAAGTGAGGAATATACTTTAAAGTAGTGGTAGTCAAACCTGAACAGACATTGAAATTACTTCCTGGGCTGATTAGATCACAAGTTATAGGTACCCACCCCCAGTATTTCTGATCCAGTGGGGGCCAGAGAATTTGCATTTCTTACTAGTTTCTGGGTGCTGCTAGTGCAGGCACAACCTTTGAGAACTCTGTTTTAAAGGAATGAACCTTCCCTCCATACGGTTGTTGTTGGCTTGTGTACAGGAGCCTCACAAGGTCAACCTTTCATTGATAATTTTGGGAATGGAGAAAAGGAAGCAACTCAAGCGTGAGCTAGGATGTTCTTTGGCATCACATGAGAAATATAGGGGGCATTTTTTTAAAGTCCTTTGAAAGAGGTTTATCTAAGCTTGGATTGAAGGTTGACCACAGGATAATTTAATTTTCAATGAATTTTTGTGCTTGCCTTTTGCATATCATAACTAACAAACATGATTAGAACCCTTGGGTGCCCAGCGCTGTACCTGAATATTTCATTCACAGAATCTCAAGGTCCAGGTAAAGTTGACCACAAATTACCTTTTTTATTCAAGTGGATATTTGACCTTTATTTTAAAAAGGACTTTTTGCCAGTTTATTGAAAATCATTCAAAGGTAGGAATTTAGCAGTTTTACTTCAGGTTGATTGTTTAGGGATTCATTATTCTTCATACACTCACTTCTTATTTTGACAAAACTATAAAAACTATTTAAAGAATATTACTTTTCTTGAAAAATGAGTCTTTTGATAATATGATCAGTGATTCTCAAGCTTGATATATATGAGAATCACCCAGGAGGCTTTTTAGAAAATTAAGCCAAGGAACGTGTATCCTGAATATATAAAGAACTCAAACAGTAATAAAGAGACAATCCAAATAAAAGTGTGGGCAAAGAATTTGAATAGACATTTCTCTGAAAAAGATACACAAATGGCCAGCAAGTCTGTGAAATGTTTGACATCATTAGTCATAAGGGGAATGCACGTGAAAACCACAACAAGATACCACTTTAAACCTGCTAGGATGGTTATAATAAAAGAGGACAATAACAAGTGTTAGTAAGGACGTGGAAAAAGTGGAACCCTCATACATTGCTGGTGAGATTATAAAATGGTGTAGCCACTTTGGAAAACAGTCTGGCATTTTCTCTAAAGTTAAATATAGAAGCACTATTTGACTGAGCAGTTCTACCCCTAGACACATGTACACACAAAAACATGTACACAAACACTCATAGCAGCATTATTATTAATAGTCAAAAAGCAGAAATAGCCCAAATATTCATCTGCTGATTAATGGATAAAGAAAAGGTGTTATGTTCATAAAATGGAATATTATTAGGAAATAGTAGGAAATGAAGTACTGATACATGTTTGAACCTTGAAAAGATTATGCTAAGTGAAAGCAACTAGACATAAAGACCATATATTGTGTGATTACATTTACATGATAACCCAGAATAGGCAAGTCTACAGAGATAGAAAATAGATTAATGTCTAGAGAAAGAGGGGGATGGGAATGACTAATAATGGGTATAGTGTTTCTTTTGGGGGGGTGAAAATATTCTGTAATTAGTGATAATGGTGTACATCTTTATGAATATACTAAAAGCTACCAAATTATATACTTTTTAAAGATTTATTTTTATGGCAGAGATATTATATCAATTTTTTTTAAATGCTAGAAAGTACTTAGACCATTAAATCAATCTTTTGGGGTAGGATACAGTCAGTATTTAAAAAAAATTTTTTAGAAGTATATTTAGTAACTGATTATGCTGTTACCGTTGTTGCATTTTTTCTCCCCTTTATTTCCCTCCATCCTGCACCCTCCCTTCACACTAGCAATCCCCCCTCCCTTTAGTTCATGTCCATGGGTCATACTTACAAGTTCTTTGGCTTCTCCATTTCCTATACTATTCTTAATATAGGAATAGTATATTAAGTCTACAGTCAGTATTTTTTAAAAGCTGCCCCTCCATATGATTCCAATGTGTAGTCCAGGTGGTGAAACATTTACCTACCTGATGGAAAATACATTTGATGAAGAATAGGATATATTTAGAGACGTATGGGCATTAGTTTTTTAAGGTGAAAACTGGCTCTAAAAATTAGTTTTTGGGGTACTAGTTCATAATACTTGTTCTACATTGAAAGGGTTTTATTTTTATTTTTTCACATTAAGGTTTCGCATTTTCTTTTAAGCTTTCATGTATTCTCATTCAATCTATAGCTTCAGGCTAATAACTAAAGAAAGGGTCAGGAAGTAGTTGGGTTCAGCAGCACCATTTTGAAAAACTATGTGTTTACATCATGAAACATGATGAGAAGTAATATGATTCATACAGACCCCAGTAAGAACTTTTAAGGCCAAACTGTACAAATCCAGTTTATTCAGGTCTTTGTTTTGTGGAGGAAGCTTTTATTTATTTTTTCCAAGCTTTATTGAGATATAATTGACATGACACTGTATAAATTCAAGGTGTACAATGTGTTGATTTGATACACTTATATACTGCAAAGTAGTTATCACTATAGTGTTAGGTAACACCTTCATCATGTCACATAATTACCAATTCTTTTTTGCAGTGAGAACATTTAAGATTTCTTTTCATAGTAACTTTAAAGTATTTAATAGAATATAATTAATTATAATCACCACACTTTACATTAGATCCCTATAACTTATCTGTCTTACAACTGGAAGTTTGTGCCTTTTGACGAATATTTCCCTGTTTCCCTCATCCCCCACCCAGTTAGTAGTTCCTGGTAAACAACAATTCTGTTTCTATGAGTTCAGCTTTTTTAGTGAGATTATACAGTATTTCTCTTTCTATGTCTTATTTCTCTTAGCATAATGCCATAAAGGTACAGCTAGGTTGTCACAGATGGCAAATATTCCTTCTTTCTAGTGGCTGAATAATATTTTTGTGTGTCTGTGTATGCATATGTAAAATTTCTTTATCTGTTCATCTGTTGATGGACACTTGGGTCATTTCCATATCTTAGCTACTGTGAGTAATGCTACTGTAAATATAGGAGTGCAGATATGTATTTGAGATTCTGTTTTCATTTTCTGTGTGGAAAAAGTCTAGCCATTGTTAATATAATGAGAACGGTTTGAGTCACTTTGATACAAGCTGGCAGCCAATGACAGTGGAATGCAATGTGCTTATAAGTATAATGATGACTTCACTGTATTAGTCAGTGGGGGTGGTAGATGCCTTTGAGTGAGCATGTGTACTGCATGGCTGTTGCATTCAAAATGACTGAGCTAGTAGAGCAACAGATCTGCACCAAATTGTGTGTTAAGCTTGAACATTCCTCTATGGAAACTATGTGGATGATTCAGAAGGCTGCAGCTATGGGCAACTGGTGATTGGCAGCTTCATCACAACAACGTGCCTGCTCATGCACCAGGCAGACCGTGTGCAGAGTTTTCTGGAGAAACATCAAATTACTCAGGTGACTCAGCCCCACTGTAGCCCAGATTTGGTGCCCTGAGACTTCTGGCTTTTCCCAAAACTAAAATCACCTTTGAAAGGGAAGAGATTTCAGACCATCAGTGAGATTCAGGAAAATATGATGGGGCAGCTGATGGCTATTGGGAGAACTGTGTGAGGTCCCAAAGTGCCTACTTTGAAGGGGACTGAGGTGTCATTATCCTGTGTACAATGTTCTTGTATCTTATATCTTCAGTAAATGTCTTTATTGTTCATATTACATGGCTGGATACTTTCTGGACATACCCGGCATACCAGAAGTGGGATTGTTAGGTCCTGTGGTAGCTCTACTTTTAAAAAACCTTTATTGCATTTTTTCCATTACCATTTATTCCCCTTATACCCCACGCCCCTAGTAATCACCACACTGTTATTCCTTGTCCATGAGACATTTTTCCTTTTTGCTCAGTCCTTCCCCACCACCAGCTGTCATCCTGCTCTTCAACTCGGTTGAAGTCAGTTCCCATTTTCTTTGTTAGTTCAGTTTGTTCATTAGATTTCATGTATAAATGAAATCATGGTATTTGTCTTTCTTTGACTGACTTCTTTCACTTAGCATAATACTCTCCAGGTCCATCTATACTGTTTTGTTTATGTTTTGAGTATCTACTGCAGGTTTTACTTTGTGGCTATAGTGAGGCTTACACAAAACATCTTATACGTGTAACAGTGTATTTTATGCTGATAACAACTTAATAACTTTGACCATATAAAAAATGTTACCCTTTTATGTTTTTGATGCCACTATTTACCTTTTTAAATATTGTGTATTTATTAATAAAGCACATCTATAGTTATTTTTAATGCTTTTTAACTTTAGCTTTTATACTAAAGTTAAGTGTTTAACATTCTACCCTTTTATAGTATTAGAGTGTTCTGAATTTGACTATATGCTTATTTTTTCAGTGTGTTGTATATTTTCATATGTTTTCATGTTACTAATTAGTGTCCCTTCATTTCATTTGAAAGAAACCCTTTCAGTATATATTGTTAGGTAGGTCTAATGGTGATGAACTCCCTCAGCTTTTGTTTGTCTGGAAATGTCTGTCTATCCTTCATTTTGGAAGGATAGCTTTGCTGGGTAAAGTGTTCTTGGTTGGTAGAGTTGTTTCCCCCCCAGAACTTTCAATATATCAATATCATTCCATGCTCTCTTGGTCTGTAAGATTTCTGCTAAGAAATCCACTGATAACCCTATGGGGGTTCCCTTGTAACAAGTTACACTTATTTATTTATTTATTTAGGTCTCTTGCTACTTTTAACGTTCTCTATTTGTGTTACATTTTTGACAACTTTATTACAATGTGTCTTGGAGGGGATCTTTTTCAGTTGACTTTGGTGACTTACAAGTTTCATGAACTTGAATATACAAATCTCTTCCCAGCTTTGGGATGTTCTCAGCCATTACTTCTTAAATGAGCTTTCTGTCCCTTTCTCCCTTTCTCCTTCTGGAAATCCAATGATTTGCACATTGATCTTTTTTATAATATTCCATAGATCATGTAGACTTTTCCTCTTTTTCATTCACCTTTATTTTCCTCTGACTGGATAATTTCAAAGATGCTGTCTTTGAGCTCACTGATTCTTTTTCTGCTTGATCAAGTCTTCTGTTGATGCTATTACATTTTGTTGTTGTTATTTCATTCATTGTATTCTTCAGCTCCAGAATTTCTGTCTATTTTTTATAATTTATGTCTATTAAACTTTTCAATTTATGTGTTGTTTTCTTGACTTTCTTGAATTATCTTTCTGTGTTCTGTGTCATGTAGATCATTGAGTTTCTTTCAAATAGCTATTTTGAATTCTTTATCTGGTAAATCAGGGATCTTCATGTCTTTGAGTTTGTTTATGGTAAAATAGTGATGATCCTTTGGTGGTGTCATATTTCCTTGATTTTTTCATGTTTCTTGGAGTTTCATGTGCTGACTTCACATTTGAAGTGTCAGTCACCTCCTTCAATATTTACTGTCTTCATAGGCAAAATACCTCAGTAGCCCTGATAGGGATTCTGAGGCTTTCTGGGATATCTTGTGAAGACATCTGCTCCTCCTTTCTTTCTCTTGTGGTAGAATTCTTAAGCTTGTACGCATTCTCTGGATCTTGCAAACCAGCAGGCTGAGTGCTGACAGTCTCTCTTTTTCCAAAGGTGGCACTACAGATTAAGTTTGTGGTCTCCCTCTGGCCCACAGATTCAATTGATTTTCTGCAGGTTCTCACAAGCCGTTTGCCAGTGCTTTCACATGCTGCTGTTGGGAACATGCAAGGGAGCTAGCTATGGGGGTAGGATGATATATAGGTGAGACACACAGAGAGCTGGGAGTGCTCATGGGTCAGTTCAGGGGATTCATGAATGAAGCATTTCCAGCAGGTGGTGGGTGGACTTCTTGATGGAATTTGCAACACATTTAGGATCTATGTTTCTTTAATGTCCTCCAAAAGTTGTATCTGCTACTTTCCCAGACTCTTTTCACCCACCCACCCCAGTTTTGGAGCCCAAGATTTAGCACACTGAATGGAATAAAAGAGAAATGGAAGTATTCCACACTATTGGGGAAGCTGGTACTCACACACATGCTATCCCTTCCCCCCTCAGGATAAACCACAGACCCAGGAATATCTGCCTTGGCACTAATCTGTGCCTCCTTGGAGGATGAGTGACGTGGATAAGGTCAAACCGTTCCTCTTACCGACTCTAATGTGTCCAAACTCATACTATTTTGCTTCACCAAGCCCTAGAACTTCTCTGGAAACTTGTGCTTTCACAAAGGTCCTCCTTTGTGAGTAATTATTTTAGTTAATATGCTCCAGTGGCTCACAGACACACCAGGAGGTGGTGGAGCCAGTTCACAGGCCACTGCAGGGTCCACAGCCAGGATGTCTGTCTGCCTGTTTCCTGATGCACAGTAGGGAAGAGTCCTCCCACGTCCTGCTGTGTATGGTGCTGGATTTTATTGCTTCTTCAGAGGCACTTTTGTTCATGGGTAGATGCCAAATAGTTGCTATTGAGTGGGACGACAAAAATGATGGACATCTTTATGCCGCCATGATGCTTATGTTACTCTGAAGAAGGCTTTTCATTTTTCAAGCTACTAGTTTCAACCTGAATCATTGAGTTAGTGCTTGTGAAGAGCAGCTACAGTGGTTTCTTCCCTCATGTTGTTTCTTTCTCTAGTTATGTGTTACGCATTTTTATTGTGTGTAAACATCAGAGGAAAGTTGCAGGCTGAAAATTGCAATCCCAACCCTGAAAGGATCCTTTGATGTCTCCGGAGAACCAATATTCAAGAGGTTGTGCTGCCTTTGACATCAGAAGCTTTGTGCTCTGTGAAGAAGATACCACAGACTCAATCTTAACTGGAAGGGCAGAAGCAGGACCCTTTGATAGGGCAGACACCCTATCGAGGGGAAATCCAGTTTAGGATTTGGGACCGGATCTTCAGTCTATACCAAGCTCTACCCAGTGAGTTAAGCCTTTTCAGACTCAAGATCAGTGCTGTCACCACTCTCCCACCAGTCTCCCTGTGTCATTCTCCCAGCCACCTGGACTTCCTCAGGCTGGGTCTTTAGACAGTGGTATCTGGAACTAGCTCTCTGGCTTACAAGAGCCAATTGTATCTTCAGTAATTTTGCAAGTTGGTTGTTAAACATAGCCATTATTAAAAATTAAATTATGTAAACTTACAGTATTATAAATTATATTTAAAACAAAATTAATAAATGCTCAACACCCATCACTTCCTAATTATTTTACTATTATCTATACTCTTGAGGTTATTTATGTCTATGATCTCTGTATTCTAGGAATACTATATAATGGTGGGAACGGGGCATCCATTTCCAGCTCCCTATTCAGCGACATTACATTGGTAGGTTAAGACTGGCCATATGGGGAGTATTTACATCACAGAAATTGGCAATTATGCAAATCAGGGCTTCCCCCCCAAAATGCCAATTAGGCATTACTAGTTTACCATGCTTTTCGGTGACTACAGTTGACCAGAGATAATGGAACAAAGTATATCAGGCCTGTCTCTTACGAGACCAACCTTCAGTAGTTACAGGCTATGCATGTAGAATGTCTATGAGAGTATGACAGTTATGCCTGTGACATGTAAGAAGCCCTTAATGAAAGGTTTTTAACTGTGAGGATAGTTTTTGGCTTGATAGCTCCTTTGGAGGAATTTTGAGTCATCGCTTTGCTACAAGTTGCTTTTCATAACTTTGTCCTGGCTTACCTTGACATCTGTTGTTTACTCTAAACTGAGATTTCAGGGAAGGGAAGTAAGAGGCCAATCATGGCTCCTAGAGACAGATGGGCAGAGTATGTGCTTTGGCATCATCTATGGCATGGGCAGTAGTAGTTGAGTAGGCACCACTGACCTGTGTGTAGGCAGAGCCTGCCAGCTCAGATATGCCTTTGGCATCAGGAAGAGGAGAATCAAAACTGTCAGTGGTCATAATGAGGGCAACCTCATGGTGGAATATTGCCACCCAAAAGGGATGAGTGACCATAGGACCTTTTAGGTGGAAGCATGAACAGTACAGTGAACATGTGCCCATAAATGGACCTGCTTGTGAAGACAGAGACACTGCACATAAGATTTTCTAGTAATCATAGCCTCATGTACCATCATATAGATCATCACAGGAAAAACAACAGCAACAAAACTTATAGTTTTGCTCCTCAGTGTATGATAATCGAAGACACCTCTGTGATGTCTTCACCTATTACCTGGAGAATAGATAGCAGCCATCAACCAATGCCTTTTCATTGTACAAGTTTTTAAAAAAAGTCCATTAAATCAATTTATTTTTCTAGAAAACACACACACAAAAAGATGCATTTGAACATTGCCACAAACTCATAATTCAAAACAGTGTTTCTCAAATTAGAATAGTTATTTGAAAGAACCCAAAGGAAAAAGCAGACACTTCCACAATATGCTCTTGCTCTGTAGCAGTCCATAATTGTGAACTTTTGTGAATTGTCACAACCCGGGATGAGTGATGGGAATATAACAGGTTGTAGAATTGGAGAACGTTAAATCTTTGTTCCTAATGGCAAAACATGTTTTTCTCATTTTCATCAGAATGTGTGATCTATGCCATTTGAAATCAAATTCCAAACACAATGAGCCATTAGTGTAATAGCTCATTACTAACAGCAGTCTTATAAATAATACATTCTTATCATACACATGCAGCTCGCTGTGAAGCCAGCAAAAGGTATTTCAGGCCATCGAAGTTTCTTTGCACCAGTGTGGCTGTAGATTAGAAGGACATCTCCATGTGAACGAAGATGGGTGCCAATTTTCCCTGCCGAGATTGAGGCTGGCCATCTCTTTCTGCACATATGGTAGATGGATTGGTTAATCAGCGTCTGCTGAGTTTTGAGCCTAAAATTACAGAGAAGCCAGACAACTGCAGCTACACAGCCTTTGTTCATGAGTGCAAACAAGACAAACAATCACTTGTTATTTGGGAAAAAAATTAAAATGTTTATTTTGGATTTTTATTAAAGTGTCAATGACTTTATAAAACAGCTGTGTAAATTCAGGCGTTTACAGCTAACTAGTATCATTTGGGGAGGAAATGATATGTATGGAAAATTAATTTTTAAATATTCCTCATATTTTAGCATTAAGGAGAAAATAAAGGGAGTCTCACATGTATTTTTCAAACATATGTTTGAAAACAAGTGGTTTTAAGCTAGTAGACAAATTTGAGAACAAACAGTTTAGTACCTAATTTTCCTGTATCATTTAAAAGGCTGAACATTATTATAGCTTAATTTTCTTCTTTAGTAGATTAAAGTAACAATTTTCAACCTTTTCATCTCATGGCACACATAAGCTAATTACTAAAATTTTGTGGCACACCAGAAAATATATGTTTTGCCAATCTGACAAAAATAGGTGGAATTTTGATTGATTTACAAAAAATATGTAATAGTAAATGCCCAATCTTTTTGCTCCAAAGTGACTTATTTAAAAATCAGGTGCCTATGCTTGTATGTAAGGATTTCCGATATCAAGCGTTAAGCAATCAGACACAAAGTTTTGTGATGCGACCAATAAGATGCAACTCTATTATATGACCTATATATTTATAGGTCAAGACAGGGCATTCATACCAGACTGATATTGTTGTGTTGGCTGTTGTCATTTTTTTAATTTGACATTCTAAGGGAAAAGAGATCAATGCCCCTGACTAAATACAAGAGTTCAGATATTGTATGTTTTAAAACTTCTGGCACACTGGTTGAAAATCACTGGGTTAAAGTATTAACCATTTTCCCCAGATGGACATGTATGGGAATAGGGAATGCCTGTGATTGTTGAGTTGTACTTTTTGAGTGGAATGGTTGTCTCAAAAAATAGCCTCAACACTTGAGGGACAAATGCTGGTTTCTAGTGAGAGTTGGCAGAGTCAAATCGGTCAATCAGAATTTGCTTAAAATCCATGTAATAATAGAAATTATGGATGTGAAGCTTGCTTTTTCCAGTTTTACTGATATAATTGACATAAAACATTGTATACGTTTAAGTTGTACAGTATAATGATTTGATATATGTATATATTGCAAAACAATTACCACAATAAGATTAGTTAACTATGAACTAAACATTTTCTCTCTCTTTTAAAATTTTAAATGCTTATCTTGCAGAGAAGAATGAAAACAGAATTATTGAAGAGATATAATAAAGAATTTCGGTCATAGTCATCTCTTAATGTGGAATATGATAGAATTAAATTTCATTAATTTATATTTTAGTACAAATAATAGGTGCAGATTAGGTAGTTACTCATTAAAAGATAACTTGTTTCCTTTAATCACAGCTCTTCTGACACCAAATGTGTAGGGGTTTTTTCCACACCAACCAGTTCTTCAGCTCTCTAGAATGTCTTGCAATTCTATGCTGACACTACCTAGAGTTAGCACAGACCCCACACACTTCAAGTTCATGCCCACAAGACTACTTCACTTCAGAAGCTAGTTGCAAGTCCCAGATTGTCACCTGTACTTCTGACTAACTGGCTATAAATCAGGGGTTCCCATAACACCCTCCTTGAGTTCAATAATCTACTAGAACAGCTCACAGAACTCAGGGAAATACTTTACTTACTATTACCAGTTTATTATAAAAGATACAACTCAGGCGCAGTCAAATGAAAATGATACATAGAGCAAGGCGTAGATGAGGAAGGGGTGTGGAACTTTCATGTCCATTTTGGGCGGACCACGTTCCAGTACCTCAATGTGTTCACCAAGCCAAAAACTCCTTAATCCAGTTGTTTAGGGTTTTTCATGGTGGGTCCATTAATGATTGATTATATTATTGGTGGTTGAACTCGTCTCTGGCCCCTCTCCCCTCCCTTGAGGTCAGAGGTAGGACTGAAAGTTCCAGCCCTCAAATCATGTGTTCAGTTCCTCTGACAACTAGCCCCCATTTTCAAAGAGTCACCTAATTAGTATAAACTCAGGTATCCTTGAAAGGGGCTGTTATGGAAAACAAAAGACGATTCTTTCAGGAAATTGCAAGTGTTTTTGGAGCTTGTGCTTGGACCAGGGATGAAGATCAAATATATATTTCTTATTTTATCACACTATTACATTTATATTCTTACCTGTATATTCCTCATCAAAGGCCAAAAATCACAGGGACCATTGCAAGAGGTATAAACCAGGTATCTGTTATGATGCTGGGAGGTGATGGATGCATTTGCAGATTAGACCCATGAGTTGAATTTACTCAAACATTTTCACCAACCCTCTTTCCTCATATCTCTTCCCCATGAGACCATCTAATCAGATAAATGAATTCAAAATAACTGAAGAGCTTCTACCTGATAGGGAGTGAGCAACTGTGAACTTAGTCTCTGAGTCGAGGGTCAATCAGATAAACACTGGAACAGTGGCTGGTCTTACTGAGACTGTGCATGGTAGAGAGAAGGAGAGTGGACAGAAGGCTGGGCTTGCAGTGGGGAAACAAAAAGGATACAGGGCAGGCAGGACCATTGCCTGGGCAAAGTATGCACATGTTAAGTTCCAAATAGTTTTCCCTCAAGGGCTCTCTGGCAGCTTCCCTATGTTACATATCCATTTCTAGGATTGTACACAGTGGTCATTTATTAAACATTGTTTTGATCATGTTGTGGGTGCCATGCATTGTGCTGGACACTAGAGGTACTAAAGGAAAATACTGCTCCCTCCCTTAAACATTTCTAAGTGCCTGAGAAACTGCCAACCACCTATGTGCTATGGGCTCATGGAAGTTTCATGGTGAGAACTTATTTGAGGTGTGATAGAGTAATGAGATATTTTGGATGTTTCAGGTGGAAGGTGTAGCTGTTGGGTTCATGAGCGTGTGCTCAAGAGTGAACATGCAGCTCCTGCATGAGGGCTTTGACTTGGGGCTCTTCCATGGACTCTGCATCCCACATCCTGATGATGTTCTGGAACTACCGCAAGAGCTAAGCGTTCAAGGAAGTCAAGGTACAGGGGCTATCATGGGGACATATCAGGAATTAAATCTATGCCTTATGTCAACTGCATTTCTTACTAAGTGATGGGACTAATTTTATATCTCCTTCTCAAATTCTCTTTAAGGTGTAGCTTTCATGGTTAATCAAATCCTTGTGCATATGTCTATGAGGTCAGATAGTCTAAATTTTAAATTTTAGTCGAGTTAGACATAGTGGCCTTGCAGTTTAAGGTTTTGTAAAATTGGGATGTCTGCCTTCAGAATGTTCATGGTGATATAACTGGTAGTATTTCAGAATTTTATACACACAAACACACACACATGCAAGTGCAATTATGATACGTGAATTTTCAAGTCAGTCACCCAAGAAGTTCTATATGCCTTTTTAATCCTACCAGTTATTGCTTCTCTGTTGGTGTCTTCAGCAAATGATTATGTAACACTGGTCTATTGCAAGTAGTCATTTTTAACCAGCTTATTTCTAGCCATATAATATAACAGAATTGATTTTAAAACATTGTCTGTATCAGGATTTTCACCAAGTGAAATTAAATAATTTCAAACTTTGGTATTTTACAATAATTTAGTGAGCTCTTATTGGGTCCCTGGGTATCTTTGCAGTTAAATGGTTTGGTTGTTAAGTCAGACAGATACAGAAAAGGTGTGTTAATTCACTTCTCTAAACCTGGTTTTTTTCATTTGTAAAATAGAAATAATAGTAGTACTTCCCACATAAGGGAGTTGTGAAGTTTCACTGAGGTTGCCCATTCAAAGGCTTTACTCTAGTGCTCAATAAATGTAGGTCTTCATTGTTAGCAGTTGTCATTTCTTTGTGATTGGCCTTTCACCTACTCAAGTCTTCCCAGGTTAAAATAAGGGCATTTTGGATTGTTCTGCCTTCTCGTGTCTGCAAGATTATATATCAAGATTTCAAAAATAGAAAGAGGAATACATTGAGTGGTGGCAAAGTTCTTGTTAATCTAAACAATGGCAAGTGCCATTATCACCTGGACAGGAAATCAAGTGCATGGATATACAGAGCTCATCTGAATGTTCATTATTACAGAGAACTTGCAGAGCCATAGATAAAGAGATGTTTCCTTTTTGTACTGATGATTCTATGAAGTCTGTCCTGAAGGTATCCATCCATGTAACATGAAAAATAGAGACATTTATTGAAGAAGATACAAGATACAAGAAACATTGTACATAGGACAATGACATCTCAGTCCCCTTCAAAGTAGGCACCTTGGGACCTCACGCCATCAATCACCATCAGCTGCCCCATCATATTTTCCTTAATCTCATCGATGGTCTGAAATCTCTTCCCTTTCAAAGGTGATTTTAGTTTTGGGAAAAGCCAGAAGTTGCACATACATAGGCTGTATGGGGGCTGAGTCACCTGGGCGATTTGATGTTTCACAAAAACTCTGCATAAGATGTGATATGTGAGCTTTGTTGTGATGAAGCTGCAGCCTTCAGAATCATCCATATAGTTTCTGTGGAGGAATGTTCAAGCTTACTGCACAATTTGATGTAGATTTGTTGCTCTACCCACTTAGTCATTTTGAATATGATGGCCATACAGTACACATGCTCAGTCAATGGTATCTACTGCCCCCACCAATTAGTACAGTGAAGTTGTCATTGTTCATGCATGCACATCCCAGTCCACTGTCCTTGGCTGCCAGGTTACATTGATGTCATGCAAACCATTCTCGTCATATTAACAATGGCTCAAGTTTTCTCTGGACAGACCTGGTACTCTTCCGAAAAGAGAGATTAAGGGTCATTATTTTTTAATAGTGAAGGTTGACTCACCCATGCTTCTTAGCAAAGAGATATTGGAGTGTACCCATGGAATTTTTCATGATGAGACAATCTTTAGCCATAAGTTATCATTGTCATTTTGAAATGTATACACTCTTATTGGAGGTAGCATTAAATAGGTTTTATGGCTCAAATTTCTCATGTATAAAATGGAGATAGAAATTAGTATTTAACCTAAAGAGTTGCTGGGAAGATTAAATGTTAGAATCTACATGATATGCTTAGTTCAGTACTAAGTACAGAGTAAGTCCTAAAAAATTTTAAGTTGTTGTTTTCCCCCTGTGTCTGTTACATGAAAAACAAGTTGAAAAGATAGTCTTTTCCTGCATGTTACTGAGTAACTCTGAGGCTACTCATGTACCATACGTAGATTGAATGGAAAAATCCTATTTTACAAACTTTATGGGGAGAGAAAATTTAAAATTGAGACTTAAAAACACACATAATCTAGTATATCTCTGTTTAGTGAATACACGCAGAGATATTGAAGCTGAAAGAAGTCCTACATCTCTCTACAGCCTTTAATATTTTTGCTTAAAATCAGTTATCTCAGATAGGATGGTGAGTAAAGGAAATAGGAAAATTTGTGTTATCTTCTGTGCTTTATTTATTTTTGAAAATCCAGCTTTACATTCACTGACACAAAGATGATTATGAAATTTTCACCAGGGAGCAGTATTGTAGACTTCCAAATAACTCAGGGATGGATTCACAAATAATCAACAGCTTATTATATCTAAGAAAAGAGTCATCAACACATTTTGCTGCCATCTTCCTATCAACAACAAAGAAAGAGGCTCCAGAGAAGATTCTAAATGTGCTATGATCTACTTTCCATTTTTTTTTGATGAAAGTCTCAAGTTAAAGGAAATATAATTTCTCTAAAATATGAACTAAAATTCTTGTTCAGATGGGCACACATAATTGTGCCTTATACCTTGTATTTTGTTTTCTACAGTGCTTTCTACTTTTCAAAGGATTTTCATCTATATTATCTCATTTTATTCCCATAAGTTGATGCAGGAGAGCTAGGATAGGTGATATTGTGTCTTTTTAACACCTGTGCAAGATCATTCAAAATTTTAAAGCTCATCAGGGGATGACCTAGCAACCTGACCCAGCCCTCCCTGCTTGGCAAAGTGACTATCTTGGATGGTTTTGAGTGAAAACTCCAGTGGGGATTCTACTACTCTAGATACATGGTCACTTTTTTCACTTTAACAAGTTATTTGAATTATCACTTTAATGAGTTCTCCGTGGCATGCCCATGTCCCTGAGACTATCACAAGACTGGTTCCATACTGGGGGCTGGCCCTGTCCTGGCATGGCCTGGGACCTTTCACATTTCAGGTGACCTCCAGGCTCTTGACTCATGCAGGAAAGATTTCAAGAACAAATTAGAGAAAGAACAAAAGCAAGTTTTATTCAGGTAGAGATAAAGAGTGTTGTCAGGGAATGAGTGCTGTTTTGAAAGAAGCGAGAGTTTGTTTTCAAGTGGACACAGGCCAATTCATGAGTAAGTTGTGCACACAGTCAGTTCTGGCATTATATGTGATCCTGGTTTTTGAGCTTTGTGGTGCTAAATTCTTTCTCTTCCTTCAGGAGGGGATCTTATTCCTAATATGACCCATTCTTCTGGAAGTGTCATGGCATTTGCTCCCGTGGGCCTCCCCTTAAGTTGTGGTGTTACTTTTCACTACAATGATGGTATAATAAGCCTTGGGGTTGGCCTCTGGTCAGTTTTTCCCCCATCTTGATATGATCTGGTTTGACCTAGTTCTTGTTGTTTTTGACTTCTGCAACCATTGAGGGGGATTCCTGCCTTTGATCATGTATGGAGGTAGGGGCTCTGATGAGAGGACCTAGTACTTTATTGGCTTGTGAAGTCTGTTCCTACTTCCTCATTCCGCTTGTTGGGAGTTGTCCCTAACTTCTTTCTATCCTGCCTTAAGACTATTTTTTGTGTCTGTGCTCTGAACAAATTCCTTCTGCTGGAATCTTCACCTCTATGTCTGCAGGATTTACCAAAACTGTGGATGACCACTCTGCTCTATGCCAGAGGTAGGCCAGAAGTGCCAGGAAGTTATCACTCCAGGAGCAGTCTCTGTTTCCCTGTCTCACATCACTGCTCCCTTACTGCTAGTTTCTCCATCATTTCCCAAATAAATAGTTGAACTCAAATTCTTGACTGCAGTCCTGATTCTTAGGGAACCCATACCAAGACATTGCTGTTCTAGTTTTTTCCCCCACCTGCTGTGAAAACATTTATACGCAACTGGTAGGAGTCAGGGTATAAATACCAGCTCTCTCACCCTTCAGGCAGGATATCTGGGTGACATGAGTTTTATACTATTTCTAAGAGTTTCTCCATTAAGTTCCAGCTGTCCACAGTGGTAATCTGTGTCATTGTTTCTGTAGGTAGCTAAATATTAATAAAAGAAATGGGAGCAAAACTGGCTAAGCTTAATTAGGTTGGAAACTGCAGCTTCACATACCCCAGGGGATACCTGCTTTGCCCCCCCAATAGGATTGACATCCCTCCATCTCCCTGTTTAGGGAGGAAGGACTTACTTTCCAATCTTCTTGAGGTACAACTAGTCTACTCACCCTGATTATGCGGGGGGAGGAATAAACAATAAATGGGAATTTCCTCTGCTGGACACTTGAGCAGTAGAAACTAGATAACTCAGCAGAACTTTGGGACATGCGTAGTAGAAGCAAAGATGGTGACCATAATGGGAAGGAATCTAACCTGGGAAAAGGATTGGTTTGGATAAGGGACATGGAACCCTGGAAGATCTAGGAAATGGATTGGTTAGGGGGAGGGCCTAGCTTGGGCCCAGCTCAAGCCTGTGAAGGACTGGGAAAAAGACTGGTCAGCTTGAAAGCCTGAGGTAATGTAATCAAAGCTTAACAAAAGCCTTTCTTGGTAATATGCATTTATTCTCCAGTTCATGGACACATTCTCTCTCCACGGCAACCATGTAGGCCTAGCAATCATGTGGGCCCAAGTATGGGCTCCAAGCAGGCTCCAAGTGAGGACCTGGGTACCACAACACAGCACCAGCTGGAGCACAGCCAGGAACAGAGACTAAACTAGCTGGATGCGTTCAGAGACTGAATTGGAATAAGCTTTGGCATGGACTGAATGATGGCACAGAATTTCTCGACGATGACCCTTCTTCTTGGCTTGATAAAGACAAAGCTGGGCTTCTTCCACAGTGATACAGAGCTGAACCACCTGACCATTGATGAGACAATCTCTGAGCACCTGGGGACAGTCCTTTGTGTTTACTCCAGCTTCAATAAATCTTACTACTACATCTCATCCTCCCATGCAGGATTCCCGAAATGCCTTTCCTGTGACACTGCAAGAACCCCATTTCCACGGTCAACTTAATGGCACATACTTTATTAGCTGCTCCCTTCCCTTTCTCTTTCCCTCACTACCCTCCTAATGCTTCCTGGAATCACCTCTTAAATAAACTGCCTCCTCTCAAATCCTTGGCTCAGGGTATGGACATTTCCCACCAGCTGTGAAACTTGCAATTTCACACCAGCCTCAATCCTTCCAAGCAGAATACTGTCCCAGTTCTACATTCTTAAGCTAGTAGAGTAGCTCTCCTTTAGCTATTTACACGCATGCTGATCAGCCTGCGTGTAAATATCAGAAGTTAATATCGAATCTAAAAAGTTTATGCATATAGAATTGGCATTTTACTCTAATTTGTATGTTTTCATTTTTTAGTCATCCATTTTTCATATATAACATATCATACACACTTGTAAATTTTGGTTTTTAATTACTAAATCTTGGGAGTAAACTGAAACCAAGGACAACAATGTCTGAGGATGCAGATTTTGTCCTAGTATGAGGAAAATCTCACAAAAGTTTATCTTTTTATTTAGTGGAGCACCTAGTTAAGAAGTAGCAAGTTCTCTGAATATTGGAAGAATTCATAAAGAAATATATGCTGAGTCTCTGAAACATTAGTGAACACATATCGGGATATTCCATATACCAGGCAGTATGAATATATTCCTTCAGTGACAATAGAATTGCTCAAAACAATATTTTTTTCCCAATAGGCCCCACCATTGGCCCTGCCCAGACTTCTCAAATCAAGGTGTGTCTTTTGTTCATGCATCATCACAATAAAGACTTTGGAATCAGAACTGAGCTAGCAATTTTCCTGATGATGCGTAAGGTAAAATAGGGCACAGACTGTGTTTCTACAGCTTTATTGGCATTGCCACAATTTTTAGTTAAATTAAAAAAAAAAGAAACAAGCAAAAACCAAAACTTTTGTTTGTC
Source organism: Mormoops blainvillei (assembly GCA_004026545.1). Taxonomy (NCBI): domain Eukaryota; kingdom Metazoa; phylum Chordata; class Mammalia; order Chiroptera; family Mormoopidae; genus Mormoops; species Mormoops blainvillei. The sequence continues at coordinate 122,002 of PVJD01001444.1, read as the reverse complement.
ATGTAGGTTGGTATGACCTGGGGAGCAGGAGTCTGTTTTAAATGAGCCCTGCCTGCAAGATTCAGATCTGTGAATTTCATTATATACTTGGGGCCTACCATACAGAATCTCTGTGGAACTTAATGTGCCATTGGTAGGGAGAAACATAATTTTATATAACAAAATTGTGGGCTTTCAAATGAATAATGAGCATAACCCCCCACAACCAACTCACACAGGAAAAGTGCTTCTTACTATACATTTAAAAGGCCCTTCAAAATATAATTTTCATATAATCTCCATATAAAACATGGCAATATTGCCTTTTAAATTAAAAAATGTCACTCATTGTTATGAAGTGTTTCCTTACATCTTAAATTTCTTTTCATTGAACTTACATTTGCTTCTGACCTCAGATTCTTTCCTTTGTATGGGAGGAAACATCTGGAACCACTCTGCATGTGCCAGATCTAAAAAACAAGGCTAAATCAGATCTGATTTATTGTTTATAAATAAAATAAAAGACAGGTCTTTTAGCTCATCTTCCCAAGTTTCGATTTTATATACCTACTTGCCTTCTATTTTACTTTATTCTTCTTTTAACATGAATTCCAAATATGGATGAAACACTCGTCTACAGAGAATAGCAGTGTTTCTGCCAAAATATTTTCATTATTTATCTCAGGACATCTATTTTAATGTACATTATGTTCTGTAGTTATATTTAACCAGTGACCAACTAGGACTCTGTATAAGGTTGTTTGGGCTGTCATAACAGAGTGCCACAAACTGGGGAGCTTAAGTAACAGAAAATTATTTTCTAACAGTTCTGAAGGCTGATGTCTGAGATGAGGTTGTTGTCAGGGTTGATTTCTTCTGAGGACTCTCTGTGGCTTCTAGATTGCTGCTTTCTCCCAGTGTCTTCATGTGGTATTTCCTCTGTCCCTGTCCATTTCCTAGTCTCATCCTTGTGTAGATAAAGTCTTCTTGGATTAGGACCCACCTATATGACACCATTCTTTTTCTTACTATACCTGTGTCATTTTATTGTATTTTTTCCGTTGTCATTTATTCACCTTATTCCCTCTTCCACCTCCACCCACCTTCCTCACCCACCACAATAACCACACTGTGGTCCATGTCCATGAGAACTTTTTCTTTTTTGCTCACTACCTCAACCCCCAAATGCCTTCTACCCAGAGCTGTCAGCCTTCTGTCTATCTATGAGCCTGTCTCTATTTTGCTGGTTAGTTCACTTTGTTCATTAGATTCCACATATCAGTGAAATCATATATTTGTCCTTCTCTTATTGGCTTATTACACTTAGCATAATTTTCTCCTGGTCCATCCATGCTGTCACAAAGGGTAAAATTTTCTTCTTTTTTATGGCTGAGCAGTATTCCATTGTGTAAATGTCCCATAGTTGTTTTATCCACTCATCTGTTAATCATCTATTTCCAGATCTTGTCTGTTGTAAATAATGCTGCAATGAACATAAGGGTGCTATGTTCTTTCAAATTAGTGTTTTGGGTTTCTTGGATAAATTCCCAGACATGGAATCACTGGATCATAAGGTAGTTCCATATTTAATTTTCTTTTTATCCTCAATGGAGGACATTTCTTTCATTTGGTTTTTTAGAGAGGGAGGAAGGGAGAGAAGGGAGAGAGAGAGAAACATCAGTGTGAGAAAAAACCATTGATCCATTGCCTCCACATGCACCCAGACTGGGGATCCACACTGGGACTAGGGATGGAACATGTCTGGGCTGGGAGGTCACTCATGACCACATTGGACCATGATTGAATCTGCAACCCAGATATGTGTCCTGATTGGGAATTGAACCCACAATCTTTCAGTTATGGGACAATGCTCCAACCATCTGAGCCACACCATCCAGGTCCCAATTTTAATTTTTTTGAGGTAACTCCATACTGTTTTCCACAGTGGCAGGATACAAAATTAATATCCAGAAATCAGTTGCATTCTTATATGCCAATAATGAACTGTAAGAAAGAAAAATTAAGAAAAACAATCCTACTCATAATGGCTTCAAAAAGCATAAAATACTTAGGAATAAATCTAACCAAGGATGTTAAAGATCTGTATTCAGAAAATTATAAGACACTGAAGAAAGAAATTGAAGAAAATACAAATAAGTGTAAGCACATTCTGTGTTCATGGATAGGATGAATAAACATCATTAAAACATCCATGCTTTGCAAAGCAATCTATAGATCAATACAGTTCCTATCAAGATACCAATGATGTATTTCACAGAACTAGAACAAATATTTCAAAAATTTATATGGAATCACAAAAGGCGCTGCATAGCAACAGTGATCCTGAGAAAGAAGAACCAAGTTGGAGGAATGACACTACCCAATATCAAACTGTACTGTAAGGCCATAGTAATCAGAAAGACATGGTAGTGGCATAGAAACAGACACATAGATCAGTGGAACAGAGATCCCAGACATAAACCCACACCTTTATAGTCAATAATAGTCGACAGAGGAAGCCAGTACATACAATGGGCTAAAGATAGTTTATTCAATAAATGGTATTGAGGAAATTGGATAGGTACATGCAGAACAATGAAACTAGACCATCTTCTTGCACCATGAACAATAAAAAATTCAAAATGGATTAAAGACTTAAATGTTAGACCCAAAACCATTAAAATCACAGAAGAAAACAAGCAATAAAATCTCAGACATTACTTGCAGCAGTATTTTTCCTGATATATCACCTCAGGCTAGGGAAGCAAAAGAAAAAATAAACACATGGGACTGCATCAATCTAAAAAGTTTTTTCAGAGCAAAGAAAATCACCAAACAAAGTAAAAAGAAAAGGAGATCCATGATGGCAGAGGACTAAGTGGAAGCTCCAGAAACCTCTTCCAGGAACAAACTGGAATTACAACTAAATTGTAGAGAAATGATCCTGAATAACCAACTGAACACTAGCTGGAGAGAAGCCTTATAACCAAGGACAGACAGGAGAAACCATATCACCACATTGAGACAAGTAGGGAGTGCACATGAGGCATAAGAGAGCTGGTTGGGCTCACATGGATGGCAACTAAAGTTCCAGAGGGATATTTCAATGGCCTGGGGGTTCCCCCTGAGAAGCGTGGGATCTAAACCCCAAGCTAGCCTCCCCAACCGACAGCACCAGAGTCGGGGAAGGAAGCCAGATAACATCCAGCTGTGGAAAGCTGTGGGATTTCTTTCTATCACAGAGAGATAGCTGAGGATGCAGAGAGTCTCTTAAAGGGTCAATGCACAAAATGCCATTTATAGCCATTTACCCTTGGCTCCAACAGAGGGAGGGCAGAGTGGACTAGAGACACATGAGGAGAGTATGGGGCTGGTGGATCTGGGGCAGGCACTGAAGGAACAGCTGCCAGGATTCTTATGCTGTGTCATTCCCCATACTACAGAGGCCATCTTTCTCAGGCAGAGCACTCCTCTCAAGTGGCATCGGCTTGGGTGGAAGCAATAGCCCTGCCCGCAAAATTACTCTGCCTCACTCTGTGGAGCCTAAGCTGGTCTGCTGAGTACAGCTTGAGGCTATCTCAGTGATTAAACTCAACAACTAAGGTGGATTTCTAGAAGCTGAGACTTTAGTTGATCCTTCCCTAGGCCTGGTGCTGGTAAAAGCAAGCCTTGGTGTATAGAGTGGTTCTTTCTGCATACAAACATGCCCAGCATGGGGAGCCACAAACTGTGGACTGCTGATAGCTCCAAAAAGGTTGTCCAGGGCCAGTCATGAGCAGCGCCTGGCATTGGTTTGCACCAGAGTCTTTGCATGTCTACCTAGTGCATAGAAACAAACACAAAGAGGCTGCCAAAATAGGAAGACAAAGCAGGCCCCAAATGAAAGAACAAGAGAATGCTCCAGAAGAAGAACTAAATGAAATGGAGGCAAGCAACTTATTAGATATATAGGTTAGAGTAATGATTATAAGGATATTTAACAGCATGAAAAAAGACATAGAAACAGTAAAAAAAGAACCAGTCAATAATAAGGAATGCAATATCTGAAATGCATAATACACTGAAAGGGATAAACGGTAGGTTAGGTGAAGCAGAGGATAGAATCAGTGATTTGGAGGAAGAAAAAAACAGCCAAGCAGTGCAGCAAAAAAGAAAACAATTAAAAAGAATGAGGAGAGCTTAAGAAACCTTTGGGTAAACATGATGCATAACAACATCTGTATCATGGGAATACCAGAAGGAGAAGAGAGTGAGCAAGGGGTCGAGAACCTATTTGAAGAAATAATGAGTGAAAAAAATTCCTAGTCTGGTGAAACAAAAAGATACAAAAGTCCAGGAAGTGCAGAGTCCCAAACAAGATGGACCCAAGAGACCTACACCAAGGCACATCAAAATTAAAATGGCAAAACTTGAAGACAAAGAGAGAATCTTGCAACCTGCAAGAAAAAAGCAGATAGTTACCTATAGAGGAACACCAATTAGACTGTCATCTGATTTGTCAACAGAAGTGTTTTAGGCCAGAGGGTGTGGCATGAAATATTCAGAGTGATGAAAAGCAAGGACCTACAACCAAGGCTACTTTACCCAGTAAGGCTATCATTTAAAATTGAAGGAGAAATAAAGATCTTCCTAGATAAGGAAAAGCTAAAGGAGTTTGTTTATACCAAACCAGTAATACAACAAATATAAAGGGCTTCCTTAAAGAAGCAGAAGAAGAAAAAGAGGAAGAAAAACAGAGGAAAACAGTTTTTAAATAATTTGGCAATAAGTACGTATCTGTTAGTAATGACCTTAAATGTGAATGGCTTAAATGCTACAACCAAAAAATAGAGGGTAGCTGAATCGATAAGAAAAGAAGACCCATATATAAGCTGTTTCCAAGAGACCAATCTCAGATCGAAAGATACATACAGACTAAAAGTGAATGGATGGAAAGAGATATTTCATGCAAATGGAAAGGAAAAAATGTTGGGGTAGCAATACTTATGTCTGACAAAGTAGACTTTAAAACCAAGGCTATAGTAAGAGACAAAGAACACTACGTAATGATAAAGGGAACAATCCATCAGGAGGATATAACACTAGTACACATTTATGCATCCAACTGAGAAGTACCTAATTATGTAAAGTAAACCTAATGGACATAGAGGGAGAGACAGACAGAAATGCAGTTGTAGTAGGGGATTTTAATAGCCCATTGACTTCAATGGATAGATCTTCCCGACAGAAAATCAACAAGGAGACACACTAGATCAAATAGACTTAACTGATATCTTCAGAGCATTTCACCCCCAAACAGCAGAGTATACATACTTTTCAGGTGCACTTGGAACATTTTCTAGGATAGAGTACATGTTAGGACACAAAACAAGTCTTAATACATTTAAGAAGATTGAAATTATATCAGGCATCTTCTCTGACCACAATGCTGTGGAACTAGAAGTCAATCACAAAAAGAACAATGAAAAACACAGAAAGACATAGAAGCTAAATAACATGTTATGAAACAATGAATGGGTCAACAATAAGATTAAGGAAGAAATCAAAAGGTATCTTGAAACAAATGAAAGTCAAGACACAGCAATCCAAAATCTGTGGGACACAGCGGAAGCTCCTAAAAGTGAATAGCGTTGGAGGCCTATCTCAAAAAACAAGAAAAAGCTCAAATAAACAATCTAACTTTACACTTAAAAAGAACAATGAACAACGCCCAAAGTGAGTAGAAGGAAGGAAATAATAAGGATCAGATCAGAAGTAAATGAAATAGAGTCCAAAAAACAATACAAAAGATCAATAAATCCAACAGCTGATTCTTTGAAAATGTAAGTTTGAGAAACCTTTCACCAGACTAATCCAGAAAAAAAGAGAGAGCACCCAAATAAATTAAATCAGAAATGAAAGAGGAGAAATAACAACTGACACCAAAGAAAAACTAAGGATTGTAAGAAAATATTATGAACATCTATATGCCAACAAACTGGACAACCTGGATGAAATGGATGAATTCCTAGAAATATACAATCTTCCAAAACTAAAACGGGGAGAATCAGAGAACCTGAATAGAGAGATTACACCTAGTCAAATTGAAGCAATAATTTAAAAAACTCCCAACAAACAAAAGCCCAGAACCAAATGGCTTCACAAGTGAATTTTACCAAACATCCAAGAAGAACTAAGACCTCTCCTTCTCAAGATAATCCAAAAGATTCAAGAGAAGGGAAAGCTGCCAAGCTGATTTTAAGAGACCAGCATTATCCCAATTCCAAAAACAGATAAAGACATTGCAAAATAAAAAATTACAGGCCAATACCCCTGATGAACATAGATGCTAAACTCCTCAACAAAATATTAGCAAACCAAATATAGTAATGCACCAAAAAGATCATACACCATGATCAGTTGGGATTTATTCTGGGAGTGCAAGGTTGGTATGACATTTGCAAATCAATAATTGTGATTCGCAACATAAATATAATGAAGGATAAAAACCATATGGTCATATCAATAGATGCAGAAAAAGCATTTGATAAAATCCAGCACCCATTTATGATTAAAAACTCTCAGCAAAGTAGGAATAGAGGGGACATACCTAAACATAATAAAACCCGCTGCCAGTATCATACTCAACAGGAAAAACTACAAGATTGGAGAAATTTAAGATTGGAAACAAGACAATGATGTTTGTTTTCACTGCTCTTATTCAACATAGTACTGGAAGTTCTAGCTATAGCAATCAGACAAGAAGAAGAAAAAAAAGGCATCCAAATGGGAAAGGAAGAAGTAAAACTGTCTTTATTTGCAGATGACATAGCACACCCCAAAGATTCCACCAAGAAACTACTAGAACTGACAAAGGAATTCAGTAAAGTAGCAGGACACAAAATTAATATCCAGAAATCAGTTGCATTCTTATCTACCAATAACAAACTAACAAAAAGGATAATTAAGAAAATCCCACTCACAATGGCTTCAAAAACAATAAAATACCTAGGAATAAACCTAACCAAGGATATAGAAGACCTATACTCAGAAATTTATAAGACACCAAGGAAACTGGAGATGATACAAGTAAGTGCAAGCACATAATGTGTATGGATAGGAAGAATTAACATCATTAAAATGTCCATGCTACCCAAAGCAATCTATAAATTCAGTGTAATTACTATCAAGATACCAATGACATATTTCAAAGAACTAGAACAAATATTTCAAAAATTTATATGGAATCACAAAAGGACCCTGCATAGCAACAGTCACCCTGAGAAAGAAGAACAAAGTTGGAGGAATCATGCTACCTAGTATCAAACTGTGCTATAAGGCCACAGTAACTCAAAAGACATGGTATTGGCATAGAAACAGACACATAGATCAATGGAACAGAATAGAGATCCCAGAAATAAACCTATGCCTTTATAGTTAATTTTCAACAGAGGAAGCAAACACATACAATGGTCTGAAGATATTTATTCAATAAATGGTGTTGGTAAAATTAGACAGATACATGCAGAAAAATGAAACTATGCCACCTTCTTATACCACACACAAGAATAAAGTCAATAAGGTTAAAGACTTAAATATTAGACCTCAAACCATAAAAATTCTAGAAGAAAACAGGCAGTAAAATCTCAGACATTGCTCATAGCAATATTTTTTTCTGATATATCACCTCAGGCAAGGGAAAAAAAGAAAAAAAAACCAATGGGACTGCATTAAATTAAAACATTTTTCACAGGAAAGGAGATTATCAATAAAATAAAAAGACAACACATGAAATGGAAGAACATATTTCCAATACATTTGATAAGAGGTTAATATCCAAAATTTAATAACTTACAAAACTCAACACCAAAAAAACAAAGAACCCAATTAAAAAACGGGCAAAGGACCTGAATAGACACTTCTCCAAGGAGGACATGCTGATGGCCCATAGACATATAAGATGATGCTCAACATTACTAATCATTACAGTAATGAAAATCAAAACCACAATGAAATATCACCTCACGCCTGTCACAGTGTTTGTCATCAATAAATCAACAAACAAGTGCTGATGAAGATGTAGAGAAAAGGGAACCCTTTTGTGCTGTAGGCAGGAATGCAGATAGGTGCAGCCACTGTGGAAAGCAGTATGGAGATACCTCAAAAAATTAAAAATGGATCTGACTTTTGACTCAGAGATCCCACTTCTGGGAATATATCTGAAGGAAACCAAAACAGTAATTTGAAAGAATGAGGCACCCCTATGTTCATTGCAGCGTTATTTATAATCTCCAAGGTATGGAAGCAGTCTGTGTCCATCAGTAGATGAGTGGATAAAACAACTATGGGACATTTACACAATGGAATATTACTAGGGCATAAAAAAGAAAAAAATTTTTACCCTTTGTGACAGCATGGATGGACCTGAAGAATGTTATGCCAAGTGAAATAAGCCAATCAGAGAAAGACAGATACCATATGATTTCATGTATACGTGGAATCTAATGAACCCACTGAATTAACCAGCGAAATAGGGACAGACTCATAGATAGAGAGCAGGATGACAGCTAAGGGCGGGGGAGGTTAGGAAGTGGATAGATTGAGTAAAAAAGGAAAAAGGACTCACAGATATGTACAACATGATGGCAATTGCAGGGAGAAGGTTGGTATAAGGTGTTAAATGGTAATGGAAAAATACAATAAAAATTAAAAAAATGAAAATGCACTGAACAGGAGAACATATTTGCAATAGACCTGATAAGGGGTTAATATCCAAAATTTATAAAGAACTTATAAAACGCAGTACCAGAAAAAAAGAAGACATCATTTTACTTTAATTATCTCTTTAAAGGCCCTATCTCCAGATATAATCACATTCTGATGTACTGGGTGTTAGGACCTAAACATATGAATTTCATGGGGATACAATTCACCTCTGGAACCCTGCGGCTAAGGCTGAAAGTCTATGGCAATAATGCAGGGTAGTAGTAACAAATTCCACTCTACTTAATGCTCATGCAAAGCATAGTATACTCATATTTGTTACAATTTGAATTTTGTCTTTTTAAAAATTGTCTACTAATCGTCTTTTTAGTACAAGAAGGTACAAAATTTCATTCTTCCAAAATTAGGTACTTTTGTCAACCTTGGTTTTGTAGAATTAACTAATGCTTTGCTAGAGATGTTGACAAAACAAATAATACCAGACCTGTGCCCAGACTGAGACAATTCTCAAGGTTGACAGTGTAAACTCTTGTGGGGCTTCTCAGGGGGGAGCCCTTGGGCTGGTAACTATACCGGGAAGAAGGTGATCCAGATTTGAAACCCAGGGTTGTTGTTAGGATCCTGCCCAAAAGCTGTCTTGGTGAGCCTTTTGATTATTTAACAAAACTTGTTGCTGCAAATGGCTTATAAATCCTTTCAAATGCCTTTAAAAAGTAACAGCACCACCCTGGCCAGCGAGGCTTGGCTGGTTGGAGCTTTGTCCCATAATCAGAAAGTTGTGGGTTCAGTTCCTGGTCAGGGCTCATACCTAGGTTGCAGGTTCCATCCCTGGCCCAAGCATGGATGAGAGGCATTCAATCAATCATTCTGTAGCGTCACTGTTTCTCCCTCTCTCCTTCTTTCCCTTACCTTTTTCACTAAAAAGCAATGAGAAAATGTCTTCAGATTTGTTTCACAATGGTAGAAATACACATGCATTTGTATATAGGGCCTTGAAGTCTTTGAAAGAAAACTGGCCTTATTTATATTCCTTATAATCATTATTTGCTGAAATTATTTTCTCAGTAGGCGATGCCTCTTTTGCCCATATTTATAAAGCAGGGGAGAAGGCATTTAATGAATTTCAACTGTGTTTAACTGTAAGACGCATTTCTCTTAGTATATTCACATGTAAATAGCCCTTTTATTTGTTCTCTTTGGTGACCTCTCTACTTTTGGGCATAGGTCATAGTTTGTTACAAATGGGAGGCTGATGATAATAATGAAAGATTATGCAAAAAAATCCATATTTAAAATACTGTTGATATGCCACTTGTGTTGCTGGATAATTATAGTAATTTGGCTCTTACACTATATGGAGTCAGGAGTTAGTTACTAGAAAACAGGGTGATAGGGGTGATTTAGGGGATTTTTATCCCAACAGGCTATTTGATCCTGCTGACTTTTCTCTTGAAAATCAATTGCTTGCAAGTGAATACCCTGAATTTCCCCCTGATTAAATTGGCTGTCTGTGGACTGCACCCACTGCACTGGGGTCACTGTGAGTTCTGTGTCTGTTTACACAAGGTTTGTGAGACTCTTAAAATATCATGGACCTACCTAATTTAATCTGAGCAAAGCAACTAAGGAAGCAATTACTAAAAATCATAGTCTTTGCACATGGGAACAAACAAAGAAAAATGTATTAATTCTAAGCCCAGCATGAGGCCAGATATTTTGCTCCTGGATTGCAAGCCTTTTCTACACTGCAGATTCCTCTGGCTTTTGATGTTTTCAAACTTTATTTAATACTTCATGAAGTGGATAGTCTCCTTTTGGAGAATTGCAAAATGGGGTAAAAAGGATCAAGGAGTTAAGTATAAAGCCCAGAGTCTATTTGGTGTTTGGAAATTGGCTGATGGATATAGTGCATTTCTGGTCAAGTGGAACATGGACAGGAACCCAGAAGTTAGGTCTAAGTTTCTATTTGCTGATGTGGACCACGGGGAGCAGCTCTACATTGGGCCTAGAAAGTTTTTCAAAATAAATATATATTTTAAAATATAATATATATACACACATACATATTTTTCTTCACAAAGCTTGCTATATAAAAATATATTATTTATAATAAGCGTGGGAAAATATTCAGCTTCCATAAAACCGAAGAGCACGTTAAAACCCAGGATGTATTTCTCCCCCTTTTTTAGTTTACGCTGCCTACAAAAGAACCTCTTTTGAGTTTATTTTTGTATAGGGTGCAAAGAAGTGGTCCAGTTTTATTTATTTATTTTTACTTATAGCTGTCGAATTTTCCCAAAACCATTTATTGAAGCCTTTCCTCATTATATATTCTTGCCTCCTTTATTGTAAATTTAATTGATTATATAAATGTGGGTTTATTTCCAGGCTTTTTATTTGGTTCCTTTGACCTATGTGTCTGGTTTTGTGCCAGTACCACACTGATTTGATTACTATAGCTTTGTAGTATAGTTTGAAATCAGGGAGAGTGAGTTCTCCAACTTCAATTTCATTTACTTCTGCTCTGGTCTTTATTACTTCCTTTCTTATACTAACCTTGGGCTTTGTTTGTTGTTCTTTTTCTACGTCCTTTAGGTGTAAAGTTAGATTATTGAAGATTTTTCTTGTTTTTTTGAGGTAGACTTGTATTGCTATAAACTTATCCCTTAAAATAGCTGTTGTTGTGTCCCATAGATTTTGTAACATTGTTCCCATTTTCATTTGTCTCAAAGTACTTTTTGATTTCCACTTTTATTTCTTCATTGACACACTGGTTGTTTGGTAACATGTTTAATCTCCATATGTGTTCTTTCTAGTTTTCCTCTTAAAATTAATTTCTTGTTTCATACCATTATGGTCACAGAAGATGCTTGATATGATTTCAATCTTCTTAAGTATATTGACTTGTTTTGTAGCCTAACATGTAATCTATCCTGGAGAATGTTCATATACACTTAAAAACAATGTGTATCATACTGTGTGAGGGTGGAATGTTCTGTGCCTATCTTTTAAGTCTGTCTAGTCTGATGTATCACTGAAGGCCAATATTTCCTTGTTGATTTTGTCTGAATGATCTATCCATTGATAAGTGGGGTGTTTAATCCCCTACTATTATTGTATTACTTTCAATCCATCCATTTATGTCTGCTAATATTTGCTATATATATGTATTTAGGTGCTGATGTGTTGGCTGCATAGGTGTTTACAAGTGTTATATTCTCTTGTTGGATTGATTCCCTTATTATTATGTCATACTCTTGTATCTTATTACAGTCTTTGTTTTAAAGTCTATTTTGACTAAATATTACTACTCCAACTTCCTTTTCATTTCTGTTTACATGGAATATCTTTTTCTATCTCTTTGCTTTTAGTATCTTTGTCCTTGAATATGAAATGAGTTTCTTGTGGGCAGCATATGTGTGTATCTTGTTTTTTTATCCGTTCAGCCACTGTATGTCTTTTGAATGAAGCATTTAGTCCATTTACATTTAAAGTAATTATTGATAGGTATGCACTTATTGCCATTTTAATTGTTTTTATACTACCTTTATAAGTGATTGGTCTACTACTTTTACTATGTTTACCTCATTAGTGAGATATATTTCTTTCATATATATATTTTATTTCTAGTTTTAGCCTTTCATTTCCACTTAAAGAATTCTCTTTAATATTTCTTGTAATGCTGGTTTAGTGGTGATGAATTCCTTTAGCTTTAGCTTTTCTGGGAAATTCTTTATTTCTCCTTCAGTGATAACCTTGCCAGGTAGAATATTCTTGTTTAGGTTTACCCTTTTATCCCATTGAATATATCACACCATTTCCTGTGGTCTGCATAGTTTTTGTTGAAAAATCAGCTAGTAGTCTTATAGATATTCCCTTGTATATAACTGGATTTTTTTCTCTTGCTGCTTTTAAGAATCTCTTTTTATATTTAACTTTTAATATTTTCATTATTATGTGTCTTGCCGTGGGTCTCTTTGGGTTTATATTATTTGACACTCTCTGTGCTTTCTGGACTTGGATGTCTGCTTCCTTTGACAAATTGGGGAAGTTTTCAGCCATTATTTCTTCAAATAGGTTTTCTGTCCCTCTCTCTTTTCTCCTTCTGGGACCCACCCCAATGATGTGAATGTTAGTACACCTGATGTTGTCCCAGAGGTCCCTTATGCTATCCTCATTTTAATTTTTTTTCTTTTTGATCTTCCAATTAGGTGATTTCCACTACCCTGTCCTTTTGATCACTGATCCATTCTTCTGTGTCTTCTGATGTGCTGTTATTCCCTCTGGTGTATATTTCATTTCAATTATATTCTTAAGTTCTTCATAGGTTCTTTTGTATAATTTTTTATCTCTTTGTTGAAGTTCTCATTGTGTTTATCCATTTGTCTGCAAATTTCATTGAATTCTTTATCTAACAGACAGATAACCTCTGTTTCACTTAGTTTTTTGTTTCCTGGGGTTTTGTCTTATTATTTTTGTTTGTTTGTTTTTGGTTGAAACATTCTTCTGCCTCCTCATTTTGCTTGTCTATATATATCAGGTAGATCAGCTAGGTGTTCTGGTCTTGAAAACGTGGCCTTATTTAGAAGGTGTCCTGTGGGGCCCAGTGGTAGGATCCTCCCTTGCCACCAAAGCAAGGTGCTCCAGAAATGTTCGCTGTCCTTCTGTAGTGGTTGGGCCACAACTGCGAAAGACACATGGGCAGGTGAGGCTAGCCTCTGGCCCAGCTGGCCATGAGGCCCAACCTTAACAGCTGAGGTCATCCACCAGGTGTGGCACTTTGGAGGGATACCAGGTGGGTGGGTCCTCAGGGAAACGCCAGGATGCAGTGAACAGTTTTAGCAAGGATAATGGAGAATGTCAGAGATGGCACCTGCAAGGATCAGACCAGCTATGTGAACGGAGATTAAAGAAAGGGGAAAAAATGCCACCCACCAGCGCTTCTGTCCATGGAGAAAGTTCCAAGAGATTCTTGTCCCTCCAACACATGCCATAAAATTAGTCAGTGTATCACCTTCACATATAACCTGGGTGGTTTTTGAACTGCTCTTCCCAGTGCTGAGACTTGTAAAAAGCACAACCTTGGTTTCCTACAGCCCTTTGGTTCTCCTAGATGTAAGTCCCGTTGGTTTTCAAAGTCAGATATTATGGGAGCACCCATTCCTGGTGTAGGCCTCCTAGGCTGAGGTTTGGACCCCTTGCTCTTCAGGGAGAAACTCTGTGATTATGGTGTCCCTTCCACTTGTGGGCCATCACATGGGGAGTGGGGGGAGGGTGGGTCCTGATTAGACTGCCTCTGCCTCTATTACCTGTCTCAGGTTGGTCTTTTTTATATACTGTAATTTGCTGTGTATAATGTACACTTTTTAACTCAAATTTTTGAGGCAAAAATAAGGATGCACATTATACATGGGTAGTACCTGAAATACCTTGTATCTGTTCTTGTGTTTTGTAATTATTTGTTACATGAAGTTTTTTATAGCATATATGTTCAAAATTAAATGCTGAAACTCCTTTATAATACAAAAAACAAATATCTAAATATAAATAAATTAAAAATTAAAATGAAAGATTTTTTTTCCCTGAAAGTTTGGACCCAAAATGTGGATGTACACTATAGATGGCAAAATATGATATTTGTAGTTGTAGAAAATCTCTTCTGGTAGTTCTGAGGTTATTCTCAGAGATAACTGTTCTTTTTGTAAATATAGTTTTGGTGTCAATGAGAGATGAGCTCAGGATCTTCTTGTTCCACCATCTTAAACTTGAAACCAGGAGCCTTTCTCTTGAATGTCAAGTTAGCTTATTTGTGAAATGTTGTCCCTTGAGGTTGGTGCACTGTCCACACAGCAAATATGTCTCCCAGTTTATCAATTTTATTAGACTTCTTGAAGAACCAATTTTTGGTTTGTTTGATTCTTCTTATATCATCTTTGTTACCTATGTTATTTCTGCTCTTTTCTTCATTACTTTCTTCCTTTTATTTTTGCGATTAATTTGATATTTTCTTTCCTATATCTTATGATGGATTATTAACGCATTGATTTTTAATTTTTTGTCTTTTCTAACATGAGTATTTAAAATCTACCTATTTTTGATTTAGCTGCAACTTACAAGTTTTATTATGTAATATAATCACTGTTATTGCTTTTGAGATTTTATTTTATTTACTCTTGGCCCATCAGATAATTAAAAGAATATTTAGTCTCAGATATATAGGGGTATTCTAGTTGTTTAATTTAATTTAATTTAATTTAATAACACAATATGAGAGATAACTTCTTAAATTTTTAAGTGTACATACAATTTTGATGATTATAGGCATAATGTTGTATGTACAGAAGGTCTCTAGAACTTGTATAAATCTTGTATAAATAAAGATTTATACTTGTTAAATAGAAATCCCCTGTTTTCCCCTCTCCCCAGCCCCTGGCAACCACAATTCTGCTGCCAGCTTTTGTGAGTTTGACTATTTTAGATATCTTATATATAAGTGAAATCAAGCAGTATTTGTCCTTCTGTGGCTGACATTTCACTTAGCATAATGTATACAAGGTTCATCCATATTGTCATATACTGCAGCATTTCCTTCTTTTTAAGTTTGAATAATACTCCATTGTATGTATATATCACATTTTCTTTATCCACTTGGGAATGTTTTAGTTATTTTTTATTACTAGGTTTTAGTAATTGCCTTGAAGTCAGAGAACTTACCTTGTATGATTTTAATCCTTTAAAGTTTGTTGAGCACATAGTCAATTTTTGTAAATGTTTCTCGAGTCCATGGAAAAAATATATACCTATTGTTGGTTGGATCAGGATTCTATATGAATCAGTCACATTTGATAATAATGTTGACAAACATTTTATCTTTACTGACTTCAACACTGGTTTGATCAGTTCATGAGTGGTATGTTAAAATTTCCTGCTTTGGTTGTGGATCTATTGATTTTTATTCATAGTCAATCTTTTTTTTTCATTATGTATTTTGAGTCTATGTTATTATGTGTATACTTTTTAAATCATTATATACCTTCTCTGAACTTTTAAAAATCAATTATGAAGTATTCTTACTTATCTCAAGTGATTTTGGGAAGCCTTAAAGTGTACTTTTTCTGATTTTAACATGGCCATACCTTCTTTCTTTGGTTCATATTTACATGCCTTATCTGTTTTCATTCTTTTATTTTCATCCTTTTTTTTCATTTTAGATGTATTTCTTATAAAAGCATGGAGTTTGTTGTTGTTTTTAATCTAGTGTGACACACTTTGTCTTTTAAATAGAGCATTTAGTCTGTTTGCTTTTAATGTTCTTACAGGTTTATACGTACCCTCTTACTTTATATGTTTCTTCTGTTTCCCTGTTACATTCCTGGTGTTTTTTAAAAGTATATTTTATTGATTATGATATTACAGTTGTCCCATTTTTTTCTCCCCTTTATCCCCCCTGCCCTCCAGCATTCCCACCCTCTTAGTTCATGTCCATGGGCTGTATGTGTAAGTTCTTTGGCTTCTCCATTTCCTATACTATTTTTAACCTACCCCTATTTTGTGCCCACCAATTATACTTCTTATTCCCCGTACCTTTTACCCCTGTTCTCCCCATTCCCCTCCCCACCAATAACCCTTCATGTGATCTCCATTTCTGTGATTTTGTTCCTGTTTTAGTTGTTTGATTAGTTTTTGGTTATGTTTTTTAGGTTCAGTTCTTGATAGTTGTGAGTTTGTTGTCATGTTACTGTTCATAGTTTTTGGTCTTCTTTTTCTTAGATAAGTCCCTTTAACGTTTCATATAATAAGGGCTTGGTAATGATGAAGTCCTTTAACTTGACCTTATCTGGGAAGCACTTTATCTGACCTTCCATTCTAAATGATAGCTTTGCTAGACAGAGTAATCTTGGATGTAAGTCCTTGGCTTTCATGACTTTGAATACTTCTTTCCAGCCCCTTCTTGCCTGTAAGGTTTCTTTTGAGAAATCAGCTAATAATCTTATGGGAACTCCTTTCTGGGTAACAGTCTCCTTTTCTCTTGCTGCTTTTAAGATTCTCTCCTTATCTTTAATCTTGGGTAATTTAATTATGATGTGTCTTGGTGTGTTTCTTCTTGGATCCGACTTCTTTGGGACTCAGAACATCCTGGACTGGCATATCTAGTTCATTTGCCAGATTGGGGAAGTATTCCTTCATTATATTTTTTAAGTAAGTTTTCAATTTCTTGCTCTTCCCCTCTCCTTCTGGCACCCCTATGATTCAGATGTTGGAACATTTAAAGTTGCCTCAGAGGTTCCTGAGCTTCTCATTTTTGAATTCTTGTTTCTTCATTTTGTTCTTGTTGAATGTTTATTTCTTCCTTTTTTTCCAAATCGTTGATTTGAGTCCCAGTTTCCTTCCCTTCACTGTTGGTTCCCTGTAGATTTTTCTTTATTTCACTTTGTACAGCCTTCACTTTTTCTTCCATTTGGCGACCAAACTCAGCCATTTCTGTGAGCATCCTGATTACCAGTGTTTTGAGCACTGCATTTGATTGGTTGGCTATCTCCTCATTGCTTAGTTCTTTTTCTAGAATTTTGATCTGTTCTTTCATTTGGGCCATATTTCTTTGTCTCAGTGTACCTGTTATGTTGTAAGGGACGGAGCCTTAGGTCCACTTCCTAATCCTTGGCACCTATAAATGTTACCTTAGGTTTAGAAAAAGGGTCTTTGTAGATGTGATTAAGGATCTTTAGAAGAGATTATCCTAGATTATCTGAGGGGTCTGAAATGCCATTGCATCGTCTTATGAGAGAGAGATAGAGGGAGATAATACAGAAGGGGAGGACTGCCATGTGACCACCGAGGCAGAGACTGGAGTGATGTGGCCATATGGCCAGGATTACTAGCAGCCACCATAAATCACTGTAAGCTTGAAGAGGCAGGAACAGATATTCTCCTAGAGCCTGGACCATGGGCCTGCTGACCCCTTGATTTCTGCCCAGGATGATGATTTTGGACATCTGGTTCCAGTGCTGTGAGAAAGTATATTTCTTTTGTTTTAAGCCCCCAAATGCTTCGTAATTGGTTACAGAAGACACAGGAAACTAACACAATTAGGAAGAAGAACAAAGGACCAGAGGCTAATCGAGGAAGGAAAACTTGTTAAGAAATAAGGACATCTTCACTCTTCAGCAAAACTCGAAAGAGTTCTTTGTATTTATTGTTTCCATTTGCTTTTGTTGCCTGGAGGATACTACTTACCCTTTAGGTCTCAGCTTAAGTGTCTTGAAGAATTCTGTCACTACTCAACATAAAGTAGCTCCCACGGTCTTATTTTCTACAAACTATCTATCATAACTTAGTATTTTCTCATTTACTTACTAACTAACTTGCTTCAGCTGTGTTAGTTACTCGTTTTCATTGCCGAATCCCCAGTGCCTACAGTGTTATTATCTAACAGAGTTGGTATGAAATACAAATTTTTAAATGAATGAATGAATAAATAAATGAATATTCAGTGTGATAGTTAGGGGTGTGTCTGTATATATGTGTGTGTATTGTGCATGCCTGCATACCCTGATCACTATGAGCCTCTTAAAATAGAAAGTACTACATCATACTCATTATTTACTTCTGGTACCCAACTGAGTGGCTACAATGCACTGATCTCCACTGAACTTTGGTTGAAAAAATGATTTAACATGAACCTCAAATCTTTTCTCTTTCCTTTTCTTAAAACTGAATGACTTAAATTTACTTGTCAGTCTTTTCTGGAATCATCCATAGTATTAAAACATTAGACAAAATTGACTATTTGGTAATATTGAGAAAATAGACATTTACTTTTATATTTTAAAATTATATTTTATTGTTTATGCTTATTAGAGTTGTCCCAATTTTTCCCCTTTTGTCCCCATCCATGTAGCCCCCCAACTCCCTCAGGCAATCCCCACACCATTGTCCATGTCCATGGGTCCTGCATGTATGTTCTTTGGCTATTCTATTCCCTCTGTTATACTTTACATCCCCATGACTATTCTGTAACTACCTCTTTACAATTCTTAATCCCTTCACCTTTTTCACCCACCTTCCTGTCTCCCCTCCCATCTGAAAACCATCAAATGTTCTCTGTATCTGTGATTCTGTTTCTGTTCTGCTTATTTGTTTACTTTGTTTTTTAGATTCAATTGTTGATAGATAGGTATTTATTGCCATTTTATTGTTCATATTTTTCATATCTTCTTCTTAAAGAAGACCCTTTAACATTTTATATAATACAGGTTTGGTGGTGAAGAATTACTTTAGCTTTTTCTTGTCTGGAAAGGTCTTTATCTGTTCTTAGATTCTAAATGATAGCTTTGTGCTGTGTAGAGTAATCGTGGTTGTACGTCCTTCCTTTTCATCACTTAGAATATTTCTTGTCAATCCCTTCTAGTCTGCAAAGTTTCTTTTGAGAAATCAGCTGACAGTCTTATAGGATCTCCTTTGTAGGTAATTATCTGCTTTTCTCTTGCTGCTTTTAAGATTCTCTCTTTCTTTTTAACCTTTGGCATTTTAATTATGATGTGTCTTGGTGTGGACCTCTTCAGGACCATCTTGTTTGGGACTCTCTGTTCTTCCTGGACTTGCATGTCTATTTCCTTCAGTAAGTTAAGTTCTCTTTCATTATTTTTTCAAATAGGTTTCCAATTTCTTGCTCTTTCTCTCCTTCTGGCACCCCTGTGATACAAATGTTGGTACACTTGAAGTTATCCTAGAGGTTCCTTACACTGTCCTCATTTTTTGGATTCTTTTTTTTTCCTTGCTGTTCTGATTGGTTGTTCTTTGCTCCCTTATGTTCCAAATCACTGATTTGATTTTCTGCTTCATCCATTCCACTGTTGATTCCCTATAGATTGTTCTTTATTCCAATAACTGTATCCTTCTTTTCTGACTGGTTCTTTTTTATTCTATTGAGTTTCAAACTAAGTTTCTTGAGCATACTTATAACCAGTGTTTTGAACTCTGCATCTGATAGGTTGCTTTTATCCAAGATTGCTTAGCTCCTTTTCTTGAGTTTTGTTCTGTTCTTTCATTTGGGTCATATTTCTTTGTCTCTTCATTTGGCAGCCTTCCTCTGTTTGTTTCTATGTATTATGTAGAGCTGCTATGTTTTCTAGGCTTGATAGAATGGCCTAATGTAGTAGGTGTCCTGTAGGGTCCAATGGCACATCCTTCCCTATTACCCAAACTGGGTACTCAAGGTATGTCCACTGTGTAGGCTGTGTACACCCTCCTCTTGTAGTTGAACCTTGATTGCTGTTGGTGTGTACAAGGTCAGCCACTGCCTGTGTTCTGTCCAGGATCATACAACATTAGGTACAAAGCGATCTACAGATGGCTGCTACTTGTGCTGGGCTTGGAGGTGCCCTGGAGAGGCCAAGCTGTAATCTAAGACTGGCTGCTGTTTGTGCCAGGCCTGCAGCAAGTTAGTGAGAGTATGGGGTCCACTGAAGCCAGATATCACTTGTTTGAGAAAATTTAGGAAAATCTGAAGCATGGGCCAAGACAAGCCATTTGTATGTAAAAGACACTGGAAACAGCTTGGGTGGGCCAGAAAGTTGGGTGGGGCAATGCCCCAAGGAACCACCAGGATGGAGCAAACTGTGTGAGCCAGGTTGATGGAATCTCAAATTTGGCTCCTGCCTGCTGACTCTGTGACTTTGAAGGGGGAGGGCTCTGAAAGGCAAAATGACCTCTGCCAGCACTTTGTCTGGGAGCAAGCTGTCCCCCAGTTCTCACCCTGATTTCAGACAATTCAGTTCTTCCCTGTATGTTTCTGATGACTTTCAATCTGCTGCCCCATGCTAGAACTCAGAGGGAGTGAGTCTGAGTAAGTCTGTGCACAGGCCCTTTTTAATTGGAACTGCATGGGATTCCAGCAGTTTCTGTCTTCCACAGTCTCAATCCCTGCTGGTTTTTGCAGCCAGAAGTGAATGGAGACTAATTTTCCTGGCACTGGAACCCCGGGCTTGGGGACCTGGTGTGGGGCTGTGACCCTTCACTCCTGAGATATCCCTCCCGAATTTTGTCTGCCACATGTGGGTATGGAGCTGGCCCATTCCACACATCCACCCCTCCTACCAGTCTCGATGTGGTTTCTTCACTAATCCTGTAGTTGTAGAACTTCTATTCAGCTCAGTTTCTGACAGTTCTGAGTTCTGGTTCTCACATAGTTTACTTGTATTTTTGATGTGGTTGTGTGAGGTGGTGAGCCATGTTTACCTGTACTGCCATCTTGACCAGAAGTCATAGAAATTTACTTTTACAATCAGACATTCTTTTTGAACTTTAGTTACATTAGTAATACATGCAATTGTCCTCCTTTAAAAAGTTAGGATAATGCAGTTTTAGTGCCTTTTGATCAACTGTCCTCTCTAGAAATAACCGTTGTTAAAACTTTAGTATGTATTCATCCAGGCTTCTTTATACTTTTGTATGAAGTTCATGTATTCTTAGAAAAAACACTACCACTTTATGACAGTTTAAAAAAAATTACTTATTTTTAGAGAGAGGAGAGGAGAGGGAGAAAGAAAAGAAGAGAAACATGCATGATATGAGAGGGAAACGTTGGTCTGTTGCATCTGGTATGCACCTCGACCAGAGACTGAACAGCAACCCAGGCACGTGCCATTGAACAGGTGGCCTTTCACTTTGTGGGATGATGCCCAACCAGCTAAGCTATACCAGTCAAGGCTTGAGGCAGTTTAAAAAAAAAAAAAAAATATATATATATATATATATATATATAGTGTCTTTTGGATATGTGATGTTTTGAAATTTGCTTCTTCACTCAACCCTTTGAGATTTAATAATGTTGATATGTACAGGGCACCTCTTTTCCCTTCTGGGTAGTAACCACTATATCGAATGTGCCACATTTTTCCTTAGATGAACATTTAAGTTTTTTACATAGTTTTTTTATTGCAAACAATGCTGCAGTAAACATTCTTGTGCATGTCTCCTTGGGCCCCTTGCAAGAGTTTTCACAGACCGTATTTCCAGAATTGTTTCTACTGAGCTGAGAAATACTGACATTGCCACCAAACATGACCATACCAGCAGCCTTCCTCCAAACCTTTTCCTAATTCTTCAGTGTTAGTGTTGTCCGCACTTTTAACTTTTGCCAATATGATAGATATAAAAGGAGATATTGTTTCAATTTTATTTCTTCAAATATCATTGAGATTGAATATTTTTGTATATTTATCGATCATTTACCTTTCTTGTCATTCATATCCTTTGCATGTTGAGTTGGTTCTCTTTAACAGGAATTCAATTGTTGGTCTATTAATGTGTGTTGCAAATTTTCTCCCTGTATCTCTACTTTTTAAAAAAACATTTTTAGGGTACTTTTGATAGAATACTTAGATTTTGATGTGGTCAAATAGATTATTATTTTTCTTTTACGACTTCTGCCTTTTGCATTTTTAAGGAATAAATTTTCCATCCCCAAGATTAGAAATATTCTCCTATATTTTTTCTAGTAATTTTGAACTATTTAAAAAAATTTAGTCTATTAACTTATCTGCAAAATATTTTGTGTATCATGTGAAATAGGGGCTCAAATTAATATTTTCCCATATGGTTACTCAGCATTGGTGATTGTGTAGTTTATTTTTTTTTTGCCAATTCAAAGTGTCACCTTTAACATGTATCAACATTTCATAATTGTATGGCACCCTTCATTCTGTTCTATTTCTACTCCAATAAATCTGTTTTAATAAATGGCTTTATAATGTGTTAATATTCATTAGGAAATTTGACCCATTTTTGTTCTTATCTCTTAAAATTTCATTTACTACATGTTCCTCTATTTTTATGCTTTCATAATCACTTAATTTCATTTCACAAAAAAGTCTGTTGGGATTTTTTATTGATATTTAAAATAAATGTAAGAGAAACACTAGATTGTATACTATATTTTTTCCTAATGCCTTCAAAATGTCTCACTGGGCTTTCCCTGTATATTATTCCTATTAGTAAAGAGCAGGACAGACCCAGGTCTTATGGGACCTAAAGTCTATACAGTTTAGGAGCCCTCTTTAAGAAAAAGAATGTAAAATTAAGAATACAGTAGAAGCTGTGCCTTGGAAGGGGCCTGTACTAGGGAGGAGCCTGATCCTCCAGTTTTATTAGCTTTGTGGTAAACCCACTACAGATAAACAGTCTCACTTTAAAAGTTCTAGCCAATTTTGCCTTCACTCTCACTAGAGTAAAGCACTAGTTCATAACTTCTAAGCTATGTAGATGGTATGAGCAATAAAAAAAAAATTAAATTTGCAGCTGCAGTCATAATTTTAGTTGTGTGTTCTGTAATATCACTGCCTTGACTTCCCTGTAATAGCACCTCACATTTGAGGATCTCAGAGCACATTGTGAAAATTAACTAATTAAACCCCACAAAACCTCAGAGACATAGGAAAGAGAGATATAGCATTGTCTCTCCCAGTTCTGAAATGCAGCCATCTCTGGGGATGAGCATGACAGCTGCTTAATAATAAAGTGCAACACCCCATGACAGTTTAGCCAAGACAATTAGTAGTTGCAGTTGGTAATTGTCTTGTGAACATTAGCCTGTCAAGCAGTGAAGGCACCAGGATTATTAGTTCATTGCAAATCTAACCCATTCTTTTTTAAAAATATATTGATTATGCTATTACAGTTGTCCAGATTTTCCCCCTTTGCCCCTTTCTGCCCTATAACCCCCTTCCCTCCAGCAATCCTCCCTTTAGTTCACGTCCATGGGTCAAGCATATAAGTTCTTTGGCTTCTCCATTTCCTATACTATTTTTAACATCCCCCTGTTTATTTTGTACCTGCCAATTACGCTTCTTAATCCCTGTACCTCCTCCCTTCATCCCCTTCCCCCTCCCAGCTGATAACCGTCCAAATGATCTCCATATCTGATTCTCTTCCTGTTCTGTTGTTTGCTTAGTTTGTTTTTTTAGATTCAGTTGTTGATAGTTTAAGATTTCTGACTTCTTAGTAATTTTGTCCTAGTTATTAAAGAAATATATGCAAAATGAAGAAGGTCTGGTTTTCTTTTAGTTTTGTTTTTTGTAGTTCTTCTTCACATTTAAAACTTAAAATAGGAAAAGACTATCTTTAAAATAAATAGAGTGCAACTTAAAAATAGAGTTATTCATATATTTTTTTTAATTCAAAAAATTTTCTGCTGAGCAAAATGAATCAATGATAGTAGAAGTCAGAAGAGCAGCTACCATTAAGAGGTAGTAGCTGGACACGGGGATGAGAGGGGTAGTTTCTGGGCACTAGAACTGCTTTAGATTTCATTTGGGTGGTTGTTATATGGGAATATATACATGTATAAATTCACAGACTTTACCATATGCATGTTATATTTTGATAACAAAGTAAATTAACCTAAAAAGCATCCTGCTCTTGTCATGTGAATTCTGGAAACACCACATAGACTATCTAGAAAGTTTTGCGAGAAGCAGGACATATTCAGAAACTAGAGACATGGCACATTTTATTCTTCCCAAAGTATCTTCTATTTTTTTAATTTTAATTTTTTATTGAATTTATTGGGTGACATTTGTTAATAAAATTATATAGGTTTCAGATATAAAATTTGATGTGATCATCTATATATTGTACTGTGTATTTACCACACCAAGTCAAGCCCCCTTCCATCCCCATTTATCCTCCCTTTACCCTCTTCTGCCTCTTCCTATCCTCTCCTTCTTTCTGGCAATCAGCATTCTGTTGTCTGTGACCATGAGTCTTTCTTTTTTTTCTTTTCTTAATCCCTTCACCCTTCTCACCTAGCCCCCAATGCCCTCCCCTCTGACAAAATATCTTTCTTCAAAAGAGGTTATTCTAAGTCCTTCACTTCTCTCTCTTTTTTTTTCCTCCAAAAAAGCTACTTGTAATGCTTGGATGCAGTTCTCTCTCATTGTACCTGCAATATGATGTATCTCCTCATATGTGCACTTTACACTTCCCTGGGCATCTAATTTTTCTCTTAGAACTTCATTCTATTTCATCCACCTACATCTTTGCCAGAAGCAGGTATTGGGTATGAGTAATCTGGGGACTTGGGGTTGAGAGGCATGTGCGGGGGCAGTTGCCCTGGCTGGCGCTAGTAGAAAACAGTGGGAGAGGAGGAAGCAGAGAGGATCTAGTCTGCCTTTAGCCCTGCAGCATCTGATGTGGCTGTTGGAAAGGTTAGAAACAAGAAGACAGAGCAGCAGGCCCATGATGGCAGCAGCATCTCGAGCCTCCAGCAGGGCCAGGGACCCTTCTGCATCTTTGGCACCACTCCAGGGAGGGGCAACCCCTTGACAGAGTGTCCTAGGGCTGCTCTGAGCTAAGGCCCAAAAGCTGAGAGCAGGTGTCATGGCTGAGAATCCCCAGCAGCGTAGGCACAGGGTGAGTCAGAACAGAGGCCTGGGAGTGGGGAGATAGAGGGAAAAGGGGGAAGAGAAAAACCAGGAGTGGAGAGAGAGTTGTTGGGGGGAAGGGAGGGAGGGAGAGAAAGAAAGAGAGACCATTAGGAAGAGAGTCTGACAGGAAGAAAGGCAGGAAGAAAGGTACACAGAAAGAAAAAGAAAGAAAGCAGAACAGGGGTGGGGTGGGGGAGAGCTTTTTAGACAAAATCAGAAAAATAGCTTTCTACTATTATTTTCAGTGAAGGTTAAATCCATAAACACTACCCTGATTACTGACTTTCTAGAACACATTAAACCAATAATGCTCAGTTCCAGTTCTTTTTGCTTAGAGAGCAGAGAAGTGAAGGGTGGCTGCTGTCAGACTGCATGTTCACAATCTTTTCAAAGGGAAAATAGCCCTTGTGCTAATCTTTGGCATTCAGATATAACTAATTGCAGTCTTTTCCAAGTTCTATCTTAAAATAATTTTAAAGCCTGCCATTCAAGAATTTGATAATCAGTTGTTTGTAAACTTCAAAGGGGGCTTCTATGAAAGGATCACATAGCAACTGTCAGAGGTCTAGGGCCTCCTGGGTGCCAGGCCAGGCCCAGGCCCATCACTGGCATCATTTTATCTCCATCATGTGTATGAAGGCATGGAGAGGTGAGAACTAGGGTGGGCTGTGAAGACCCTGTTCTTCCTACCTCATGGTGCTGCCCTCTGCAATATAATTCTTTAGTTTGCAATTTAGAAACACATTAAAATGCTGTGGTTCTGCAGATATTTATCATCTGTTTTCTGCCCTTATACCACTCTCTCTCTCTCAAAGATGCTGAGCTCAGGAGTATCAGCCAGGATTCCCAGAAAACTGTTGAGGAGCCACAAGAATCTGTCACTCCAGAGGGCAGGGGAAGGGGAATTATCAAGGTAACAGAGATCATTCACCCATGCCTGGGGCATGGGGTGGTTCAAGGGTTGCTTGTGTGGTCAGAGTTGTGGGTGGTCCTGGAGCTCGGGTTATTTGAGAAGTTATAATGTCTGATGTGAAGAAGGCCCAACTAGCGCTGGGAGCACTAAGGTCAGGGATACCACAAGCCCAAAGGAAACAGAGGCTGCATGTTTGTAATAAGACATGTTAGAGCCTCATTGCTACCTTCAGGAATACAGCTCAGAATGGAATTTCATCCCTTCTCCACCTTGCTTCTCACCCATTCCCTGATTTCAGGGGGCTGAGGTGGATAGAGCTGCTCACTTAAAACCAGATAAAAAGTTCAGACTTTCTGAAGAGACTTATATGCTATCCACATATTCAAATAAGGCAGCACTTTCCTTCCTGCCCAGTTGGACTCTGCAAACTACAGAGATGTCCATCACAGCTCCCTGGAGAGCTATTGGCTCCATTGTCCTGGCCTGGCCTGGCCTCAGCAGGAGCTCCTCTCCCTTCTACTGCCAGATTAATGCTGATAATAATCTGCTCGTGCTGCTTCTGTCCTCCTTACCTAAAGAAAGGGAACTACACCAAAGGGGGCCAGTCAGTGGGCTCACCTCTGGCCTGACATTGTCAGCCAGGTCCTTCATCAGCACTGTGTATGACCAGATTCCCAAGGCACATTTCACTACGCAGCTTCTTCAGCTTCTGGTGCTCCTGACTCCTCCATCCAGCTGGGCCCAGAACCCATTCCTGAGCCCAGCATGGGGGCAGGTGTGGTGCCCAACTTGCTTTCATTTTTCCTTTCCAACCTTACACAAATCAACATTCCCCTTGCTCATCAACTGATGCAAAGAAAATCTTGGGGAGTAGAAGGAGGGAGGACATTTATCTTAGCTCTAGACCACTTGGGTTATCCTCCCAATTTTCATATTGTCTCTATGGAAAATGCATTCTTATCCCACAAACCACAAAAGGACCAAACTGGTAGCTGGTTAGATGTTGTATTTCAAGTGCTGATTTAGTCTCTGCAAAGAAGTTGAGCACTCAAAATGGTCAGGCACTTTCCTTGGTGCTGGAAGATTAACCACAGATTAGACTTTGCAATAAAAAAGATTAGTAAACTTAAAATAGAAATGAAAATTTAAGAAAAGAACATGTCAGTGAGCTGTGGGATAACTAATATGGTACCTAATATGTATGTAATTGGAGTCCATAAAAAAAAGAGGAGAGAGGTTGGAACAAAAAAAAATTTTTGAAGAAATAACTAAAAATATTCTAAATTTTATGAAAACAATAAACCAACAGCCACAAGTTCAACAAATAGCAAGCACAAGGAACATGAAGAAAAATAGATGATATAATCATAATCAAATAGTGGAAAAACAGTGATAAAGAGAACTTCTTCAATTGGATAGTGGTTATTTTAGAAAAATCTATGGCTGATATCATACTTAATGGTAAAGACTGAATACTTTCCACCAGGGCCAGGAACCAAACATGAATGTCCTCTCACCACTTCCATTTGAAATTATACTGAAGGTTCAAGCCAGTGCAATAAGACAAGAAAAGAAATAAAAGGCATCTAGATTGCAAAAGAATAATTAAAACTCTCTTTTATTTGAAGATAATCACCTAGAATCTACAAAACCACTACTAGGACTAATAAGTACTTTGGCAAGTTGCTCAATATATGCAAAATTAATATGCAATGAAGTTAGAAATTGAAATATTATTTACAGTAGTACAGATGTACAAAATACTTAAGAGATAAATCTGAGAAAAGATGTTTAAAACCTGTGTACACTGAAAACTACAAAATATTTATGAGAGAATGAAGTAAGACTTAAATAGTTAGAAAGATACCCTGATATCCCATGTTCATGGTTTTGAAGACTCAATATTGCAAAGATACCATTTCTTCCCAAATTGATTAATACAATCCCTGTCAAAATTTCAGGAGTAATTTTTATAGAAATTGAAAATTTGATTCCAAAATTCATATGGAAATGGAAAGGACCTAGGTAGCCAAAGCAACTTTGGAAAAAGAAGAAAGTTTTAGGACTAATATTTCTGATTTCAAGACTTACTATAAATTTCTTGTAATTAAGACAGTGTAATAATGATGCCAAGGTCAACAAATAAATTACTAGAGCAGAACAGAAGATCCATGTATAGACGCAGCATATAATCTATAATGATAAAAAGCAGATTGTTGCTTGTGTGGGGTTACAGAGTGGCTCAGGGTGGCAGGGGGGCACTTAGAAACACAGAAGCTTTTAGAAGTGATGTGTATGCTCATTATTTTTATTGTGGTGATATTTTTATGGGTGCATACATAAAGGTCAAAACTTCAAAAAATATACTTTAAACATAGGCAGTTTACTATATATGTCAGTTATACCTCATAAAGCAGTTTTAAAAACCTAGTGCAGCTTTCAATTTGCACAGGAGAATAAAAGTATTTTATGTTAGTTATTATTACTAACATTTACAGAGAATTAGGGATACCAGCATTGTGCTAAGTATCTGTCTACCTACCTACCTACCTACCTATCTTACCTATTTACCCTTATTTTATTCTCATAACAACCTTATGAGGTAAGTGCTGCTCTTAACCCCTTTATTCAGATGAGGAAACCGAGGCCCCATAACAACCTCACTGCCACACAACCAGTAAGCATTGGAGCCAGAATCTGAGCCCAGGCAGTTTGCATCAGAGCTCAGGCTCAGAGCCACTCTGGGAGTTGTTTAATTCCAATGTTTTGCCATTGTTTTTTGCAGGGAAAAATCGCAGAAGAAGCTGCAACTGAGGAACTTTTACCAGTAGTCCAAAGTGGTAATAATATTAGTGAAACAGAGGTAGGGCTTGTGCAGGGCTTTGTGTGCTGCCTGGTTGGCCCCCACACGGTTCACTCCTTGCCACCTGAGTCTGTGACCTTTTCTCCTCCTGGCTCCTGCCTTTCTCTACAAGTTTATATCTGCCACCTCCTTTAGGGCCTACTCCACAAAACTGCCTTCAATTAACTTTTACTTTACTGTGATTAACCCTCTATTCTGTTTTGCACAGCTCAGACCTAAAAGTTAGAGTTTCTACATCAATTATTTGCAACAGTTTCAGTAATTGGAGTTTTTCTGTTTTTTCCCATTGTGCACAGAGAAAACATTTTGTAGGGGAAAAACACTTGTAAGAATTTTCTGTAACTATATGTATCATATGTCTATACATATGCTCATACACACTCTTATATGTATTATATATCATTCATCTGCATCCTTAGGTTCTAGTAACTGCTCCTTCCTGTGACAGATTCAGGCCAAGGGGCAGTAGTATTTTCTGCCAGTTGCTATCCCTGGGCACTGCCTCATCTTTGTTGGTTTTCCTTCACCCTGCACACACCTTCACACATGGGCCTTTGTTAAACTGGCTTTGTCCACTCCATTGGAGTATACAGTCTGTTTCCTGCTGGAAACCTGAGAATTCAGGTAGAAACTGGCAGGGCTCTGTAGATCTTGCTCAGGATTTTGAACTTTTCCTAAGGAGTAAAGGAAGGCTGTGAAGGTTGTAAGTGGGAGATTGATATGATCAGACATTCTCATTCCCCAGTGATGAGCACAGTTCTGAACTTCCAGTGGATTCCCAAGTGCCTCTTATTTTAGGCCAGCTGACTTGGAATGAGTCAGCACAAAAATCTACAGAGCCCTTGAAGGGGAAACAGAATAGGAAATTGACTCATCTCCATGGAGGTCCTGAGACAGATTCACTGAACATTAATCTCAGATACTTGGATTCTGAGAGAGAGCCAGATTATTGCTCCCCTTTCCTCTTTAGAATCTGAGCAATTAGGTCTTCACAGAAGTCAGCTAGAGATAAAAATACCGTTTTATTATGGCTAAACCTGACCTTGAGGGCAAAACTTGGAGGTGTAACAAAAATGGACTTACTACTTCCTCCTACTGAATCAAATGCACACACCTAGCTTAGGGCAGCATCTGCGCTTCTGGGCTAAGTGCAAGGAGGAGAGGAGAATACTTGGATCCTGGAGCAGGATATGCTGCTGAAAAGAGAGTGCACTAGGCAGGCACAGGGCCAGTTTTCTGAATCCCACTTCAGCATGCACCATGGGACCCCTACGCACATGCTTCTGGCACTGCTCATTCCTCAGCACCTTGAGGAGGAGGAGTTCAAGTGACTGGTTTTTCTCTGGTGTTGTGCCTGCAGGCAGGTCAGAGTCTTTGGGGGAGCAGCCATCAGCCAATGACTGAAGTCACTTGGAGAATCAGTGTCCCAGTTCCTTTGCCTCTTAGTGGGGGGTACTTCATGGTCTCCAAGATACCGTGGCAGAATTGAGTCCACAGTGGTAACCCACTCATTAAACACTCTCCATTGGTGTCCTTCCCTTCCTGGCCTCACTGCCCCACTCCCCTCGCAGGATTTCCTGTCGTTATTCCCCAAATAAACTTAGCTCCAAGTTTGTTTCTGGGGAAACCCACATTAGGGCACTTACTCCCCATGCCTTGGGAAGGAGAAAATCAGATATACAGCAGGGGGGAGCAGTTTTCTTTCCAATATTTCTGAAAGGGTAGCCATTCCTTTGGGACCCCAAACAAGGATGTGGTGGGGGCACAGGACAGTCTGTACTGCATTTGAAGTACTGGAACCCCAGAGGGCATCTGGGTCAACAAGGTGAATTCATTTCTCATGTTTAACTCCTTTCCCTTCTGGGGAAAAGAAAATACAAAACACTGAAATGACAAGTGACAGTAAAGGAATGAAAAGGCACCACATTTACAAACACAATGAGACTAGGAGAGGAGATGTTGCAAGATGAGCACTTTAAAATGTTTGAAGTGAAGAAAATCAATGGTGGAGTTTACACTGGTTTAGTACTGCTGGGAAAGGTGAAGCTCAGGACCTGGAGCTTCTGTGGAAGGTGAGGCAAGGACTGGTCTGAAACATGGGGTCTACTTGACTGTCTGCTATGGAGTGTTGGGGGCACTAGGTTCCTTGCAGACAGCACTTCACTTGTCATCGATTCCCAAAGTGAAACAACCAGATGTCTGTACTCTGGAGAGATTGAAGAGAAGCAGCTCCAAATTCAGGTTCCGAATGCACGTATGAGGCTATGTAATGCAGAGCGTAGAGAATAGAAGAGTAAGTGGAATTTTCCATTTCAAACGGAGTAACCCCTGAACCTCTCCTGGCATCTTCTCCAAATGCCAAAATTCAGGTCTCTGTATTAGTTTTTTTTTTTTTGTTTGTTTGTTTTGTTTTGTTTTTTTTATTGCTGCTGCAACAAATTACCACAAATTTAGTGGCTTCAAACAACACAAATGTCTTATCTTGCAGTTCTGGATGTTAGACATCCAAACAGGGCTTATTGTGCTAAGATTCAGGTGCAGGCAGGCCGGCCCTATTCCTTCTGGAAGCCCTAGGAGAGAATTTATTCCTTTGCCAGCTTCTAGAAACCACTTACATTCCTTGGCATGTAGCCCCTTTCTCCATCTTCAAAGCTGGTAGTGTGGCATCTTCCAGTCTCTCTTTGACTCTGACCCTCTTGCCTTTCTCTCACAAGAAAGGAGTCTTATGATTTGGACCTACCCAGGTAATCCAAGATAATCTCCCTGTCTAAAAATCCTTAACTTAATGACATCTGCACAGTCTCTTTTACCCTGTAAAGTAACATCCACAGGTTCTGGGGGTTAGGCCATGCACATCTTTGGGGATCACCATTTTGCCTACCAAGTCCCTCATGCAGGTGATTGGAGAATTTAATTCCCCTGGAAACCTGATGGGCCCACAGAAAGGCCTCCAGATAATATCCCTGGAGGTGGTCACCCAATATGCTAGGTCTGTACTTCATCCCCCCATGAAGTACCCTGTTAGCTGTTGAGTGTTTTGCTACATACCAAGCATGGTTGATTTTAGGAAGCTAGAAAAGTGCTTTAGTGATAAAAGGGCATAAACCACGAACAAAGAAGACGGTGAAAAGACCTGGAACGTAAACAGAAGCTATAAAACAAGAATGCAGGTAGTATAGCCAGCAGGTGAGCAAAGCTAGATCAGAAGAAAGGGAGAGAAGAAATGACATCATAGATTATCTCAAATGCTTGGTGGTTTGGAAAATAATATTGACAAACGTGACAAATCTGGCAAAGAATATGAAAAAAATAATCAAAACGAAGTACACAGATGAGAGCACAGTTATATTACACTTCTTTCCCCAGTAATGGTGATACCTACATATTCATAATAATGTAAATACTTACTGTTTTAACCATGAATTATCCTATAATTATATTGAGGGGTGGGGGAATAAGATATGGGGAATAGTGTAGTGTAAGGGGGTTACATCCAAAAGGGAAGTTCAAAAACTGTTGAATTAAGAAATAACAGTGTAAGTACATATTCAGAAATATAGAGGTAAATACCAAAAGAAATGAGAAAGTTGAAAGTACTAGGCAATGGAGAGAGGGACTTGGGGGGACAGGGACTCCTGATTTCCTTTTTAAGTTTTTAGTGCAAGTATTATTTTAATTTTTACTATATGCATGTATTACTTTCATTTAAAGTAACTCCAAAAAGGATCTCAGAATCATTTTCCTTTAACTGAGCTATAATATCATCTTAGATACCCCTAAAATGAGGCCAGAAGGACTCAATGCTAAGTTTCCTCCTGGGCTCCACCTTA
Source organism: Mormoops blainvillei (assembly GCA_004026545.1). Lineage (NCBI taxonomy): Eukaryota > Metazoa > Chordata > Mammalia > Chiroptera > Mormoopidae > Mormoops > Mormoops blainvillei. Next base: position 89,290 of record PVJD01001444.1, on the reverse strand, counting down.
CCACCAAACCACCAAAACAGTCCCAAGATCCAAAAATTCTTGTAGCACAAAATCACAATGAAAATACTTTTGGGGACAGAAGTATTTTATTTGTGGAATTAACATGTGTATAATACTACTATGTCCTAACTTCTACCCAGCAATGCAGTTAAAATATGCCTCCCATATCAAAGGCCAACTGAAATGATATGTTTTTTTTTACCTTTATGTGAGAACTTGTTTCAGTCCTTTTTATAAATTTTTAATATCTTATTAAGAACATCTCCTTAAGACTAGGTCTGTCTCAGGATAATATGTTTTAGGCGAGACAGTCATATCTGTCCTAGAAATGTAAAGACAATGCAATCACTAACCCATTAAATTGCAGAACATGAATAGGATTCCCAGGTGGTTCCTCCTCTCTCCTTGCTCTAGGACTTAGAAAATCTTGGTCAAGAGTCCACTGAAGATGCCAATTACTGTATCAGTAATGTAAGCTCAGCATCCATCTCACTGCCTGAGAAGACCAATTACTTCCGCCCCATCTACATGGGAGCCTCTTCTGCTTTTTGTATTCAGCTGTTTTGTATTGATGAGAAACATGAAGCAAGGCAAGTATTGATCCCCAGGTTGCCTGTTATGGTAAGATACTTACAGTGTTGGTGGGCCAACATTTTAGTCTTTCAGAACCAGTGGTTTCCAAACCTGGCCATACATCCTAACCTCCTGGGAAGCTTTTTTAAAAGCACAGGTTCCTTGGCCCCATTCCCAGAGATTCCAGTCCATACAATTTGAGAAAGGTTCATAGCACTGTACTGCCCAGAGTCTGGCTCACCTATGTAACAACTGGGGATATGGAAAATTATCACTTATATAACCATGTGCTGCTCCCCATTCTCTAACATTTTCATTATGGAGAGACTTTGGATTTAGGTGCAGCTTCTCTGGAGGTTTTGTTTCTTTGTTGTTGTTGTTGTTGTTGTTGTTGTTGCAAGTAACAGAAAATTCATCTCAATCTAGATTTGAAAACAATGGAATAATTGCCTCATATAACAAAGGGTAAGTCCAGTGGCAGGACCGATTTTCAATACGGCTTGATTGAGGACTTAGATAACCCGATCAGGGACCAAGTTTCTCTCTCTCTCACCTCCCAGCTCTAGTTCCCTGCTGCTGGCCATATTCTCGTAGCAGTGTCTCCATCTGGGGCTAAAAAAGTAGACAGTGGACTCAGGCTCTGCACCAAAAGCTCATGAGGATGACAGCCTACTTTGGGCTTAGCTTTCCAGCTAAAGTCCCATTGGACCTGATCAGGCTGTGTGCTCATTCTTGATCTGATGGCAGGGGCCAGGTTAGACAACTTAGTCCCTTACCCCATGCTCCCCACAGTATCAGGGGCTATAGCCTCACCCAAAGGTAATCTGAGAAAGGGTTAGTGGGACACCAAACAACAATCTAGGGCAGCTGCTGGAAGGAGGAGTCACGGTGCCAATGCAGATGATTCAACCATCCCACTTCCTGTCCCTCCAAAACACCCATGTGTTGCAGTACTTGCTGCCCTCGTAGTTTGGACGTGGACCCCTACCCTCAGTGCCTAGATTCCACACCTCTTTTAGGGTGTCTGCCTACTCCACCATTTTGTCCACAGACAAGCTTAGAGGGATAGACTGGCCCATTTGATAGACTGGAATGTTCTGGAATATCTTCTAGGTGACCAAGAGCACTGGACATTTCCTTTTTTAGAGGATGTTTTTGAACACATTCCCAGCCTCCTAGCCTTACTTAGAACTGTGTTTTACTTATACTTTTTTTTCTCTTAAATTTTTAATTTCTTTGGACATCTGGAAGGTTGAAAAGGGAAATCCTTTTCCTTTAATTATATTGTAGACATCTAAAAAGACTATAAACCCTTCTAAATTTGTTGTGTATATTTACTTTCCCCTGTGCATTCACATATGATTGTGCTTGGAATGTGATTTTTGAATTTTCAGACAGACATTCAGTGACCCATTATGGTTTGCCTGTGAATATACATCTGCAACTGGTATATCTTTTATATATGAAAAAGATCAGAGTAGCTTGTAATATGCACACATCTGCCCCTCCACCCTCCCCTCTTCAAAAAAGGCAGGGAGGAATCATGTCCACAGAATGACTATTTTGCTTTTTGAATGTGCAGAGATTATTAATTGCTATAATAATACCTTCAGTTCTAGGAAAATACTTTATTACTGACTTATGAAGCTTATGATGTCTGCAACTCATTAAGGTTCAGCTAGACACAAATTCTGACTAGTGATTGGCCAATCACTGCCTGAAGGGGAGAATGTGGTAAAAAATCTTAAATGTATACAGAACTGCATTTGCTTGCCGCTCAGTGACAATGCCTGCCATTTTGTTTACAGGTCATTGGACTTTATGGATTTTGTTTTCAGTCTCTTTCCTGTAAGTACATGCTGAATTTTAAGTAACATAAATGGTTTTGTAAGCTAGAAAAGCAAAATACTATATTCATTGTCCAAACGCTTAAAATGCTATGAATGTAGCAGTTTTGTCTGTTTCCGTATTCTGATTAAAAGGTTAACTGACATGGCAGGAACTTGTAAAAATAGAAAATATTGTCATTTTTGATAATTTTTCAATCATGCTATTTTAATAGTTTTCTTTCAATGCATAATTTCTTTTAGACATAGCGTGGCCAGTGTTGTTTTCTTTAAAGAATCAAATCATTAATAGAATGCTAGTATGATATGAAAATTTCAGAAATTACACTGAAGTGAATTAGACTATTGTATTACTTTATAGATTACATTAGCTCAAAAAATTCTGAGACCATTAAATTGCTTTCGTAAGGATAGGAAGGAACTACTTGCAGTTGATTTTCTGCTTGGTCCTGCCTGACTTAGTGCCTGCTCTGTGGGAGGGGCTCCCCACAGGCAAGCATCCAAGTGCAAATAAGATACTCCATTTCAAGAAGTCCTGACCTCTTTCTGCATTTTTGTTCCATTGTTGTCAAGGGATGGAAATGCTAACCAATTTTTTATCATGTTATTGGAAAGAAGAAAATGGGGAAGGGAGATAGCTGAGAAACAAAATGGATTTTTATAGACTTTTTCCATGCTGGCCTGTCAGTTAACAACTGTACTTCTTCAGTTGGCTAATTACAAGCAAAGTGTCTACTGCTTTATTTTGCCTTGATATTCTTTATCCTGAAGCAAAAAACAAATATGGATTAATTATCTTGCCTGAAAGCTATGTGATCAAAGATTGTATTTCCTCAATTTTAATATAATGAAGACTTGCAATAATGCTTTCCATCATATTTTTTGCATTAATTTTAAGGCATTTTGAAGCTCATAAAGCAATGTAGATTACCCTAAAATAGGATTTACACAGTTGGTTTCCCTCAGAGATGCCCCAAAGTAATTTCACTATGTTTAATTCATTCCTATTTTGAAGAACATGTAAAGGCAGATCTTCAGAATTACAAAAGCAATGCTAGATTTAAAAAAGTAAAAGACTTTTACTTTTAATTCTATTTTATTTCAGAATATGGGGAGACAGGAAAAAAATACCTCCATTACATCACTTAAAGTACTTCAGATTCAAGTCAAAGCAACTCATTATAGTCTCCTCCTCCCAAAGGAAGCCCACTAGGACTTGGCAGCCAGTCCTCATTTTCAGCTCCCAGTATTCAATAACTTGACACTGAAGTCCCCAAAAGGAGCTATGTTATTTTGCTGGAAAAAAGGAAGATTAGGTCAAACAATGGTTCACTCTTTTGGGTTGCACAGATGTCCCCAGGGTTTTACATTAGCACAGGTAATACCTTCACAGGGTTCAGGAAGAGGCCAGATCCCAAAGGGACAAATTAGCTTTGGGAAGAGCAGGCTGCTTCTACAGGCACCTGGCTGACGGTTAAGTGGGGATGTGTGGAGCACAGATAGTCTGGGACAGCACTGTCTGACAGAGAGCTAATTTAAGCCAAATAAATTGTTATTCTAAATGTTCCAGCAGCCACATTAAAAAAAGTAAAAAGACAGAGATGAATTCAAATTTAATAATATATTTTATTTAACCCAATATGTCCAGAATTTAATCATTTCAACATGTAATCAGAATGAAAAAATTTTAATGAGATATTTTACAATCTTTTTCTCTGTCTTTGAAATCCAGTGTATACTTTAAATTTACAGTTTATATTAACACAATCAGTAACTTTTCATCAGTTGATCTGCATTTAGATTTCTTTTTTTTTATTGTATTTTATTGTTTGTGCAATTACAGTTGTCCCTGGTTTTTCTCCCTTTGACCTCCTCCACCCAGCCCCTCTCCCCACCTTCAGGCAATCGCCTCACTGTTGTCCATGTTCATGGGTCGTGCATACAGGTTCCTGGGCTAATCTCTTCACCATCCATCTTCCATCTAGTCTCCACTCCCCCTCTGGCAGCTTTCAGTTGATTTCATGTAACTGTCCTCCTGTTCCTATTTTATTTGTTAGTGTATTTTGTGCATTACATTCTACAGATAAGTGACATCATATAGTATTTTTCTTTTACTACCTGGTTTATTTCACTTAGCATAATATTCTCCAGGTCCATCCATGCTATTGCAAAAGATAAGAGTTCCCTTTTTTTACTGCTATGTAGTGTTCCATTGTATAAACGTACCATAACTTTTTTACCTACTCATCTACTGATGGGCACTTAAGCTGTTTCCAGATCTTGGCTATTATCAGTAACCCTGCTATGAACATAGGGGTGCACATATTTTTTTGAATTGATGTTTCTGGATTGTTAGGATATATTCCCAGAAATGGGATCATTGGGTCACAAGGGGGTTCCATTTTCAATTTTTTTAGGATACTCCATACTGTTTTCCACAGTGGCTGGACCAGTCTGCATTCCCACCAGCAGTGCACTAGGGTTCCCTTTTCTCCACATCCCCACCATCATTTGTTGTTTGTGACTTAATGATATCCAGTCTGATGGGTGTGAGGTGGTATCTCATCGTGGCTTTAATTTGCATCTCTCTGATGATTATAGATGTTGAGCATTTTTTCATATGTCTTTGGGCCATCTGTATTGTTGAGCATTTTTTCACATGTCTATTGGGCCTCTTTAGAGAAGTGTCTATTTGCTCATTTTTAAAATTTGATTGTTTGTCTTCCTGGTATTGAGTTGTATTAATTCTTTATATATTTTGGAGATTAAGCCCTTATCAGTTGTATCATTGGCTCTTCAGCACAGTGGGTTCCCTTTTTATCTTGCTGATGGTTTCTTTAGCTGTGAAAAAGCTTTTTAATTTGGTATAGTCCCATTTGTTTTTTTTTTTTCCTTTGTTTCTCTTGCCGTAGGAGATACACTGGCAAAAATATTACTATGTGAGCACCTGGCTCGTGTAGCTCAGTGGATTGAGCATCGGCGTATGAACCAAAGGGTTGCCGGTTTGATTCCCCAGCCAGGGCACATTCTTGGGTTGCAGACCAGGTCCCCAGTAGGGGGTGTGTGAGAGACAACAATACATTGATGTTTCTCTCCATCTCTTTTTCCTTCCCTTCCCCTCTGTCTAAAAATAAAGAAAGTCTTTTAAAAAAATGAGAAAAACAAAATGTTTTAAAAAATATATTGCATGTGAGATATCTGAGGTTTTAGTGCCTATGTTTTCTTCTAGGATTTTTATAGATTCATGCCTTACCTTTAAATCTTTTATCCATTTTATGTTTATTCTTATTTATGATATAAGTTGGTATTGTAGTTTCATTTATTTGCATGTACATATAAGTGACATCACATAATGTTTTTCTTTCACTACCTGGCTTATTTCACTTAGCATAATATTCTCCAGGTCCATCTACACTGTTGCAAAAGATAAGAGTTCCCTTTTTGTACTGCTTCCTAACACCATTTATTGAAGAGACTGTCTTTACAATCCAGTCTTCCTAACACCATTTATTGAAGAGACTGTCTTTACTCCATTGTTTGCTCTTGCCTCCTTTGTCCAGTATCAATTGAACATAAACATATGGGTTGATATACGGGCTCTCTGCTCTGTTCATTCCATTGGACTATATTTCTGTTCTTATGCCAACACCAGACTTTTTTTTATTATAATAGGCTTATATTATAGTTTGATATCAGGCATTATGATACCTCCAACTTTGTTCTTTTTTCTCAAGATTGCTGAGGCTATTCAGGGCCTTCTTTGGTTCTACATAAATTGTTGGAATATTTGTTCTAGACCTTTGAAATATGTCATTGGTATTTTGTTAGGAATTGTGTTGAATCTATAGATTGCTTTGGATAGTATGGACACTTTAATGTTAATTCTTTCAATCCATGAACATAGTATATGCTTCCACTTATTTGTATCTTCCTCAGTTTCTTTCTTAAGTGTCCTGTAGTTTTCTGGGTACAGACCTTTTACCTCCTTGGTTAAATTTATTCCTAGGTACCTTATTTTTTTGTTGTTGCAATAGTAAATAGGATTGTTTCTTTAGTTTCTCCTTCTGATAGTTCATTATTGGTGTATAAAGATACCATTGATTACCAAGTATTGATTTTGTGTCCTGCTACTTTGCTGAATTCATTTATTAGGTCTAATGGTTTTTTGGTGTGGAGTCTTTAGAGTTTCCTCTGTACAATACCATGTCGTCTTCATATAATGACAATTTTACTTCCTCCTTTCCAATTTGGATGTCTTTTACTTCTTCTTCTTGTCTGATTGCTGTGGCTAGGACTTCCCCTACTATGTTAAATAAGAGTGATGAAAACGATCATCCCTGTCTCGGTCTTCAATTAAGGCAAATCCTCTTAGTTTTTTCCTAGTTGAGTATACATTGGCTGTAGGTTTTTTATATATGGTCTTTATTATCTTGAGACATGACCCATGTATTCACACTTTGCTGAGAGTTATTATCGCAAATGGGTGCTGGACTTTATTGAATGCTTTTTCTGGAATATTGATATGATCATGTGATTTATATCTTTCATTTTGCTTATGTGACATTTCACATTTATTGATTTGCAAATACTGTATCAACTTTGCATCTCCAGGATAAATTCCACTTAATCATGGGGTATGACCTTTTAAATTTATTGCTGGATCCAGTTTGCTAATATTTTGTTAAGGATTTTAGCATCTACGTTCATCAATAGGGATATTGACCTGTAATTTTCTTTCTTTGTTCTGTCTTTATCTGGTTTTGGAACTAGGATAATATTGGCCTCATAGAAAGAGTATAGAAGTCTTCCTGCCTTTTGAATTTTTTGGAATAGTTTGAGAAAGATCGGTGTTACGTTTTCTTTGAATGATTACTAAAATTTGCCTGTGAAGCCATCTGGTCGAGAACTTTAGTTTGCTGGGAATTTTTAAATTATTATTCCTTTAATTTCATTAGTTTTTACCAGCCTACTCAGGTTTTCTGTTTCTTTCTGATTCAGTTTTGGAACACTATGTTTCTAGAAATTTATCAGTTTTGTCCAGGTTACCCAATTTCTTGGCATATAATTTTTCATGGTATTTCCTTACAATCCCTTGTATTTCTGTGATATCAGTTGTTACTTCCCCTCTTTTATTTCTGATTTCGTTTATTTGGGTCTTCTCTCTTTTTTTCTTGATGAGTCTGGTTAAAGGTTCATCAATATTGCTTACTTTTTTAAAGAACCAACTTATGGTTTCATTGCTATTTTGTATTTTTTTTAGTCTCTATATCATTGTTTTCAGCTCTGATCTTGATTGTTTCCTTTTTTCTACTTACCGTGGGCTGTTTTTATTGTTGTTTTCCTAGTTCTTTTAGTTGTAGATGTAGATTATTTATTTGAGATTTTTCTGTCTTGTTGAAGTAGGCCTGTAGTTGCTATGAACTTCCCTCTCAGGACTGCTTTTGCTGTGTCCCATAAGTTTTGGGTTGTTGTGTATTCATTTTCATTTGTATCCAGGTACTTCTTGATTTCTTACTTGATCTCACCTTTGACCCATTCATTATTTAATAACATGCTATTTAGCCTCCATGTATTTGAATGATTTTTAGTTTTTTTTCTGAGGTTGATTTTTGGTTTCATGCCATTGTGGTCCAAGAAAATGCTTGATATGATTTCAATTTTCTTGAATTTGTTCAGACTTACTTTGTCTCCTACCACGTGGTCTATCTTTGAGAACGTTCCATGTGCCCTTGAGAAGAATGTATAAATATCAGTGAAATCCATTCAACCTAGTGTGTCATTTAAAGTTGCTGTTTCCTTGTTGATTTTTTTTTTTTTTGTCCAGAAGATCTAGCCAGTGGTGACAGTAGGGTGTTAAAATCCCCTACAATGACTGTATTGCTGTTGATCTCTTCCTTGAAGTCCACCTAGATTTCCTTTATATATTTAGGTGCTCCAATATTGGGTGCATATATGTTTATAATGGTTATATCCTTTGGTTGGATGAATTCCTGTAGTGACTTTTGGTGTCTCTTTTTATGGCCTTTGTTTTGTAGTCTATTTTGTCATGTTTTCTCATTCATTCAACTACCCTGTGTCTTTTGACTGGAGCATTTAATCCATTTACATTTAAGACTATTATTAATAGGACTTGTTCATTGCCCTTTTGTTCCTTTATACCTATGCTCCTCTCTCTCTATTACTTTTTCGTAAAGCAGTCCATTTAACTTATGTTGCAATGCTTGTTTGGTGTTAATATTTTGTCCTTTAATCTTTTTTGGGGGGATGGTGGTCTGGGAAGCTCTTTATTTTGCCTTCAACTTTAAATGATAGCCTTGCTGGATAAAGTAGTCTTGGTAGCAGATCATTCCTTTTCATTATTTTGAGTACTTCATGCCAGTCCCTTCTGGCCTGAGAAATCAGCTGACAGTCTTTTTGGAGCTCCCTTGTAGGTAACTGACTATTCCTTTCTTGCTGACTTGAAGATTCTCTCTTTGTCTTTAAATTTTGCTGTTTAAAGTATGACGTGTCTGGTGTGGGTCTCTTTGCAAATCGTCTTGATTGGGACTCTCTGTATTTTCTAAGCTAGTGTGACTTTTTCCTTCACCAAGTTATGGAAGTTTTCTGTCATTATTTTTTCAAACAGGTTTTCTATTCCTTGCTCCTTTTCTTTCTCCTTCTTGTATCTCTATGAATTGGATATTGTCAAGCTTCATGTTGTCTCAAAGTTCCCTTAAACTGTCCTCATTCTTTTGAAATGTTTTTTCTCTTTATTGCTCTAATTGGGTGTTTTTTCTATCTTATCTTCCAGATGGCTGACTTGATCCTCTGCTTCATCTAGTGTGCTTTTAATTCCTGCTAATATCATTTCAGATATAGCATTCTTCATTTACAACTTGCTTTTATTAATGGTTTATATGTCCTTTTTCATACTGATGTAGCTCCCACTAAGTTCCTTGAGCAACCTTCTAACTATTACTTTGAACTCGATGATAAATTGCTTGCCTCAATTTCATTTATTTCTTTCTCTGGGGATACGTCCTTTTCTTTCCTTTGGGGGTTATTTCTTTGTCTCAGTATTTTAGTTGACTCTTTTTGTTTATTTCTACGTATTAGATAGATCTATTTTGACTCCCTGTCTTTGTGGGCTTATGTGGTAGGAATTGTGGGACTCAGTGGTATAGTCCTCTTGATTTCCTTAGCTGGATGCTCTAGGAATGCCCCTTGTGTGGTTTATGTGGGCTGTCCTATTGTGTTTGGGTCTTGATTGTTGTTGGACCATTTGCTGGTAGGTTCTCTCCTCCGGCTGGCTGACTGAGGATCAACTCTGTCATGTCTTATACACTGTTATACAGGTACTGACAGAAAAAAAAAAACAACACAGAAAATAAAACCCACACAAGCAAAAAAAAAGAAGAACACAACAACAACACAAAATCAACAATGAAAGAGCAAAGGATAATAAAGGTGAAAAGAGAAACAGAGTATTAGAATAAAAAAAAGAACATGAGATGACCAAAAGAAAGAAAAGTGGTCATAAGAGGATAGAGGGAGAAAAACAGTAATAGTAAGGAATAGAAACAGGTAATCACCACAAAAGAACAAAGGAAGGGAAAAATAAAATTTAAAAAAATAAAAGAAGGAAGTAAGAAGGCAAAATGGAGTAAGAAAAGGAAGAGTAAAATATGAGATCTGAAAGAAAAATATAGAGAAAAATAAGAAAAATTGAAAAGAAACATGATTTTTAAAAAAGCTATGTGAAAGAAAAAAATGAAAAGAATGAAGTGGATTTCATTTCAGCAGAATTTAGTGCTTCCCTGCTGTATTCTTCCTCTGGATACGACTCTGATATTGTCTGAAGCTGATGTAAGCCAATGTCAGATCCTGTCCGTGTTTAGCTATAGGCAACTGGTTTGAAGTTACAAGTGTAACTTGTAGAAACCATGATCCACAGTGTGTGGTTGTCTCCTTCAGGCTTGGCTGCATTCAGGATGGGCCTTACTGCTCTGCAAGGCTGGCTTTTTAACAGCACAGGGCCCAAGGTTGGGTCAGCTAATGACCAAAGGCACCACAGGGTCCATCTCCACCTTCCTCCACCTGTGGTCCTGCCATTAGTCTTAGTCTTGCTGCTGACTGGTCTGTTTCTGAGAGGGCTTCTGGTGGAATTGGGAGAATGGGACCCCTGGATCTCCTGTGGGAGGTGCCATTCCAACTTCAGGGAAGATGATGGCTTTGTTCCCTCATGCCCACGACACTCACCTGAGTCTGTTCTGGCTTATTTCCCTGAACTCGACAGAGCAAAGCCTCTAGTAGGAAAGTGGGTAGGGCCTCTAGAGCCCAGAGTTTTGGTCTCCCGGAAACTGGGAAGGTGTTTCCTTTTCTTTCCTAAGTACTCTCATGAGGGGGAAGCGCCGGTCTGGTTTCCAAGAAATTATATGGAATGACCATACCCTAAAGCCAGTCTCTGACACCTCTGAATCTGCCTATGCTGCTGTCTCCTCAGCAGTGGATGAAATTCAGGTGGGGGGAAAGTAAGAAAGAAAAAAATATTAAAACATTAAAAAATAAATTAAGAAAAAACAGATGTAGGAGTGAGGTGGCGAGCAGGATTCCAGAGAGTGGGTGAGTGGGATTCCAAAAGATGGGACTAGGTGGATCCAGAGGGTGGGGCAGGTGGTTTCCCATAGGAGGGGTAATTATTTTCCCCTGGAAGGGTCTTCTCTTCTCAAGAAAAATGGCTGCTGCAGTATAGAGGTGTGTCCTAACACTGGAAACCCAGCAGCCATTTTCCCATGCCTTTCCCCCAAGCCTCCCACTCCAGACTCTCCTCACATGATTCCAGACCACACTGTTCTTCCTTTGCCTGAGCCCAAAGTGAGTGGCTATGCATGTGAATCCTTTCTGTTGACTCCTTAGAAAAAAAGAAAGAAAATAAAGAGAAAGTGTGTTTGTCTCCAGCGGGCTTTGTCTCTCTCTGGCAGGCAAATACTTTATAGCCTCTCACCACTAGATGCTGCATGGGCAGGTTAACCTGGCACTGGTGCTCTGTGCTGGGGAGCCCAGTCCGGGGTCCAGGCTTCACTCTTCTCAGGAGGAAGCTCCCACAACCCTGCTGCAACCTTGGCCTGCCACCTGTGAAAGCAGTGCCAGCCCCTGCCACATTCCTGACCTTTGTACTGGTCTTGAGGTGGTTTTTGCCCATTCTTAGTTAAGTGTCTCCTCTTCAGGTAATCTTCAGTTGTTTATTTCAAGTGTGTGTTCCCCTCTTTAGTTTTATTTTCATTTTGGTTCTGGGAAGAGATGTGAGACAAGTGTTCCTACTTCATCACAATCTTTGATTTTCCTGTATGGTTCTTGATTGATGTTGTCCTGTTTGTGGGATAGTTCAGCCCTTGGGCCGGTTGATTATGGGGCTCAACCCTGACCATGGAGTGCAAATTGTTATACAGGCATTGACCGAAAAAAACAGAGCTGCAAACAGCTCAAAAAAAAGGGAAAACAAACAATAACAACAAAAAGAATCAGAAAGAAAAAGGCAAAAAAAACACCAACAAACAAAAACAACCCCCACAAGAAAACAAACAAAAAATTAACAAAATGAAGAAAATAGGAAAAGAACAAAAAAGGACAAGAAACAGAATTGGAGAAGGATAAAAGAAACAGAAATGAGAATAAAATAAAAGAAGTAAAAGAAAAGAAGAAAAATTATAGTAAAAAATAATATACAGAGAAAGAGAAAAAAAGAAAGCTAAACTAAAATAAAGAGTAGGAAAGGAAAAAACAGGAAGAAAAAAGAATGAAAACAGAAAAAAGAAAAATAGAGTGAGAATAGGAAAGAGAATAAGTGTTATGGACCACCCCCTCCAAAAAAAAAAGAAAATAGCAAAAAATAAAGTAGAAAAGCAAAAATATAGAAAACATTCAAAAAGAAAAAAGTGTGGTTTGCTTCTGCAGTGTGTTGTGCTTGGTGTGATCAGTCTCTGGATGTGCTGAATGTGGACCTTCATGGGTCTTGCTCTGACTTTTAGGTAAGTTGGCCATTTGTTTGCGAGTCTAGGGCCTTCCAAGAGGGTTTCTGCTGCAAGCCAATGTCAGACGCTGTACCCACTAGGCTGTTGTCAAGTTTTCCAGGGTGGAGTTTCTAGTAAACCAGTGGGTGTGGCCTCCAGAGCCCTGAGATTGGGCCTGCCTCAGCAATCCCCCTTTGAATGTTCCCTGCTCTGAGTTGCTGCCCTGTCCCCACAGAAATGAGCTCAGTGGGGGTAGCCAGTACCTGGCAGGGGTGATTCAAACAGACTCAGGAGTGGTGTCCTCTCTCTGTAGAAAGCAGGATTGGCACTTCCTCTCTTTCCCATTGCTGCTTGGGTGAACTTCCTGGGGAGTTGGGCTCTGCTTTCCCTTAGGCAGCCGCAATGCACAGCCCCGGCCAATCTGACTTCCCAGTAGAAGGCTGCCTGGGAGATGCAGTTACAAAAATCCAGCTCTGTGTGTCTTGCTGTCACCTCCTCATCTCACACCCAAGCAGGAGGGGATCACATGCAAAAAAAAAAAAAAAAATTAAAAAAAAAATCCTTCCTCTCATTCAGGGACTGCAGGGCAGGAACAAAACTTCCAGCTCCAACTGGTCTTGGGCCAGATGTCCCCTTCCCCTGCACTGGCAGAGCAGAGTGAGGTCAAATTTCCAACCCGGTGCCACCTTATCCCTTTGCCTCCACACAGACCCAGAATCTTAGCAAGTGGGGAAAAGTCACTGCAGAACGCTCACTGTGAGCAAGAACAGTCCTCTTCCTCAAGCCTCACTGCCCTGGCTCTGACTGGCTCTCTGTCCGAAGCCCTTCCAGAAAACAGATGGCCCTTCAAATTCACTGCTGGGTGTACTGGGCAAGCCCCTCTTCTGGCCCCAAACTGCAGTGTGGCCCCTCCAGCAGCCACAGATTAGGGCAAACTTCCCAAGCTAAGGTTTTAAGAATGGGCTGGCCCCGTCCCTGAGATGTTGTACTCCAAGTCTCCCAGGTGGATCGAATCCCCACTGCTTCCTACCAACCAGTGCTGCAAAAACACTCCTTTCTGTCTCTTGTTACTCTGATTTGGGGACCCTTGCGTGGGGCTGAGACCCTGCACTCCCAGGGGAAGAGAGCTCCCCTGCTGCCCTATCCCCTGGCTTCACAATTCTAGCACCTGTGTGTGGGGGTCTTACCTTGTCCTTTTCTCTTCCCATCTTTCTGCACACTCGTGTTTATAAATTTCCAGATCAGCTACACTTCAACTGGTTTTTAAAGACAAGTATTCTGCCATTTAGCTGCACATTCAATCTGGGTCTTGGATCAAGCGGACTGAGCTTCCAGCCAATCTGCAGCTATCTTGGAATCTCCCGCATTTAGATTTTATAAAATTTACAATTGAATCAGTAGATTCATATTTCCAAGTTGTTCCAAACTTACATAAAACTTTTCCAATAACTGAATTCAGTATTGGTTTTTTAAACTTAAAAGTAATTAAAATATTAAAAATTCAATTTCCTATTCACACTAGCCACATTCCAAATGTTTAATGGCCAGATGCGGGCACTGGCTACCATGTTGGTCAGTGAAGATCTAGAAAGTAAGTGGCAGCTGTCAGGATATGTGGATCATTCTGTGTCTGCTAACTAAACCCACTGCCCAGGTTAAACATATTCTTAGATCTGTCCACCCAAATGGGATCATGTCATATAAGATACACAGATATCTGTTCATGTATAATCACAGGATTTTGGACAGAAAAACCCCGGAGCACCACTTTCTCATCTCATAGAGGGGCAGACCACAGTTGGTACAATACCACTTAGTAAGCGTAGGGCCTTTGATGTGATACCACACTGCCTCGTTTACTCCTGACTGCAGGTGAATTTGAAAGGGCAAATGTCCATAGACTAAAAATCTACTTCTGCAAAAGAGCTATGCTGAATGGGCTTCATTGTTCATGATATTCATTTATTCAGGATTCAGTCAGATTCTCTTCATACCCTTGTTGTTGCTTATCCCCCTGAGTTTTATATGATTACCTTCCAAATTATAGGAAAGTTTAACTTGAATATACATTCTTTTACACATTTTGCACCTATTTTCTGTAGTGTTTTATAGCAGGAATTTGTTTAGTGATAAATGATTTCTGATTGTCTTTCCTTGTGTCCTGCTCCAATCATATTAGGACAAGAACTTCTGCCTCATTTCTCTGCCACATCTCACCCCTGAGTTTGCCCTTATCCAGAACTTTGTGAAGATAGTCCCCTTCAACAACTGCACTGTGGAGCAGGATCTCTATGTCTTCCATCGGGCTGGATTGCTCAAGTAAGTGGATGCATGTTTGGCCAAAAATTATCCATGAAGTTACAAAAAGAGAATGGAACAAGGAGCTCCCTATCATTTTAATTTAATGATTAAAAAAAAAAAGTCTTCTTGTTGGAGGGCTTGATCAAGTGATTTTAACCAGTACATTTAGGGACAGTCATATTGAGAAGCTGGACAAACCAGATATTAAAACATAAGGTAACTCAGTAATAATCAAAACAATGCCATATTGACCAGTTCTATGGTAGAACAATGTAATACAACAGAGTCCTATCACAGGCCCCAGTGTAGTAAGATTTTAGAGCATGTGAGTGTGTGTGTGTGTAAAGGTATGTCTAGAAATATGTATATGACAAAATTTCTGTCAACACAGTGGGAAAAAGAATGTTTATTCTGTTAAGCGCTGGTACATAATAAAGATAAAAATGTTCTTCATAGTCTACAGAAAAAAAATTCTCAGGTGAATGAAGAGTTAAATGTAAATATTGAAAACATAAAAAATTAGATAATAAATCTGCAGTGCTAGTTCTCTGCTAAATTCTGGGAATACAACAGTGAACAACATACAGATGTGTTCCCAGTCTTTTCAAAGCTTATAAACACTCACATAAATGTAAACCTGCAGTTGTGATAGGTGTACCAGTGATGATCATGTGGTACTATAAATATGTATCATTGGGAGACTCATCCCAGTCCGAGGAAGTTTTCCTCAGGAAGAATATTGAGTGCTAGACAAGGAATATGAGTGAAGATTGATTTTTATCATGTTTCAGGATGGGGAAGTTCTTTTTAGAACATGGAAGATTTATTTTTTTACTATTTAATATTTTTTGAACCACCATAATTGAATTAAAATGCAATTGACTAATGGAAGGTTATTTTTAACGAATGTGGAAGACATAGTTTTGGTATATTTAATACATAAAGAGCTTTAATAAATCAATAAGATGATGATTTAATATCCAAATGGAAAAATTTACAACAATAACCAAAGGCCAGACTGTTTGCACATGAAAAAAAAAATCAGTGAATGTTTTAAAATCTTTAAACATCTCTAATTATGAAAAAGGAGCAAAGCTAAAATGAGACATCATTTTTGGACAATTCATAAGAAATAAATATAGAAACATTCAATTCTAAATGAAACAAACATAGCACTGATCAGAATGTAAATTAACATGAAATTTCTAAAGGCAGTTTGGCCAGAATGTTAAAGTAATTAATATCCTTTTACCCTTTGATTCCATGCCTAGAAATATGTCCTAAGAAACTTGTGGGAGAGATGGCAAACAAAAATTTGTGTATGTGGATTAAAGAGTATTGGAAATACTCTAAATATCCAGTAGTAAGAGAATGTTTAAATACTTTATGGTACCTATATGAAGGAATCTAAAACTATGTTTATGATTCATTTAAAGAATATTTAATGATGAGAGTGCTCAGAATGTAATGTTAGTCTAAAAAACATACCAATATATAAAACAGCACTTAAATATAACCTGAATTTCCAAAGAGAGGGAAAATGTATGAATTATTAAATATACTAAAAGCAGATGTGCAGATGTAATGGATGCTGTGGTGGGCCAAACAGACCTATCTTCTTCAGAACTGAAGGACTCATTTTCCAGCTGCTGGCTCTATGAGTACCAACAGCTTGAAATCTAGTTCCCCCACAAAAGAGATTGCTCTGGAATGATGAGGAGGCACTTTCCAAGGGCAGCCTGCATCCTGTGACTAGTTGGTGTGTGGGAAGGGGAAGCAGAAGCAGGATAAAGGGCCAGTAGCTCTCTGCCTCAAGGAGGGACAACTCTGAAGGGGCTTCTCAGGACCAGAACACCCCGTGGGATCAACTGGACATTTGTTATGACAGCATTGCTTATTGTTCAACATCTTCCTCTGCCCTCTACTGCTTCTGTCATCCCCATAGGTGTGGAGGGTCCTAAGTGCTCACCCTAATAAACCTCTGTATGCAGATAGCTATGTGAGGCTGCTGTCCATGGAACCTGCCTGTAACTCTGCAGATGGTCAGTGGTTGCCTCTGGGTCCTCGTTTGAGCATCATCTATGAATTTTTTTTAATGATTACCCACGTAAATATGTCTTAATGATTTTAGAAAGCCAGAAAGGGGGCAAGAGAGAGAATGAGAGAGAAACATCAGTGTGAGAGAGAAACATTGATTTGTTGCCTCCCATGTACACCCTGACTGGGGATCAAACCTGCAACCTAGGTATGTGCCCTGACTAGGAATCGAACCCTTAACCTTTTTGTGTATGGACAATGCTCCAACCAACTGACCCACCTGGCCAGGACAGCGTCATGCATGATTTTTTTATTTTCTTCCTTGAATATCCTAAATTTGGGAATTTTTCTATACCAAACTTGAATATTGGCAAGGATTCCTCAGCTGACAAGTGGTAGAAACCCACTGAATTGGCTTATGTAACTGGAGAATTTATTAATGCACAGAGCAAAGTAAGAATTCAAGGGAAATGGTGGTTAAACAGAAAGCAGGCCCTGTTTGATTTGTCTCTTTCATGTTGACCCCTACTCAGTGGTGCTTCCTCAGTGGTTGCACGATGAGTGAGATAGTGTTACCAAACAAAAAAGCAGAGGTTTGGCTGCGTGTCACCACAAAAGCCAAACTCGTGAGGCAGAGGCTGGTGTACAAGGGAAGAGGTTTTATTCAGGTGCTGTGTGATCTGGGAGAATGTTGGACTCCTGTCTCAAAGCTCATCTCCTCCACAAGACCAAAACAAGAGCTGGTTTCCAGAGTTCCTGCTCCAATTTAAAGTAGAAACATTTGAAGCCCACACTTGGTTGTTAAGGGCATAGCCCTCCTCCAGGTAGCTTAGCTTGTTCCTGGCTGCTGTTCATTTCAGGCTTCCTTCTGGAGACTGCATGTGGAGCCTGTGCAGCCATTGGCCAAGTGGCTGCTAGGACTGCACAGTCATGTGCTCCTGGGTGAGAGAGATGTTCCCTCCTGGAGGCTATAGGCCACGTGGCTGCTAAAGCCATGTAGCCCATAGGGAGAACAGGCAAATGTGCTGAGTGCAGGTCACAACACAGCAAGCCATGAGCAAGAGAACATCTTTGTTCCCCGGGGATTATATTAGCTTGGAGATAAGACGGACCAATTGTTTTCTCAAAATAACCAATCAACTTCCCAAACTTTTATGCAGTTTTTGTGGTTCCACCTCCCAACCAATCCCTCCTTTTCCCAGGCTAGATGGACAGTCCTCTTTGGTCAGATCCTCCCCCTGGGCCATTTTGACTTCTGTGGTATATGTGCCTGCCTTCCCCTGGTCCCACCTCCAATCTGGTACTGGAAGTGAGGAAGAGGGCTTTTTCCTCTATCCAATTATGTTGCTAGCCTTTTATGTGCTCAGTGTAAAAACCTCTCCCTGCTGCCATATTGGCTGATTGGGAAGACTCTGTTGGCATTCCAGACAGACTGTCTACTGGTAACAGTAACTTTAGACCTTTTATCATTCCAAATCCAACAGGGAAAGAGTAGTGGGTATGCCTCTCTTTAGGAACCCCAACACAAAAGTCTTTTTGCATTTCATTGGCTCAGATTGTGTCTAGTGCTGAACTTGAACCCATCACTGGGCCAGAGGCTGCTGCTTGACATCACCTTGGTCTGTTCTCAAAGCTTGGTGGTTAGGTGGGTGAGGGGTGTACTGCCCAACACAAATCTGGGGGCACTGCAGGAGAAAGGGCCGATTGAGCTACTCCCCACAGCTCTGTTTCAGGACAGGACCATCTCGATCAATAGAAAGTGAACAATATATCTCTTATAGGAATATAATCAATACCTTGAATTTTCTGTAACTTTAATTTTTTAAAACTGTATTATACATGCAATCTTATTTTTACAAAATATTATAGAGCTCATGAAACTGCGTTTGATATGGGTGGATTTTATTGTATATATTTTACACCTCAGTAAAGTTTCTATGACAAAAGGATTGGTGGAGTAGATTCAGAGAGCTTTCTCTATAATTGATATATTAACCTTTTAAGTGAAACTTTGAGAAACATTCTATAGGATTACTTTATAGCTGGGGACTGATTAAATGCATTTTGGTTATTTATTCAGTTTATTACTGAGCAGATTTTGAAAAAATGAAAACAAATCTGTATATCCTGTATGGAATGATGTCCAAGACAGTGTTCTAAGCAAGGAATCAAACAATAACAGCACAGTAATAATAGTAATGATAGCTTACATTTATGGAATGTTTATAATGTTTCAAGCACTTTCTTAATTATTGTTCATGTAGCAGTATTCACAGTGACCTTATTAGCTAGGTACAATTTTGTTATATTAATTTTGCCGTTGAGGAAACTGAGACTCAGGTTAGGTCCAAAATTCATGCAGCAGCAAATGGTAGAGCTGCAATTGGAACTAAGGTAGTTAACTATCAGAGCCAAGCATAGCCACCTCACATAGTGCTTCTCTAGAATGTATTTTTAGTGTAAAGCCAGTGTAACAGAGAGACCCTAAAACAGTAACTTAAGCCGGATAGGCACCTGCCTGTATCAAACAGCACTCCAGACCTGAGCTGGTGGTCTAAGGAGAACAGCAATTTTTCCCCGACGACATTGTCCAGGGCCCCAGGTTCTATATCTTATTGCTCCTCCATCTCATAGAGCAAAGCTGTTTACCTAAGATCTACATAGAGAGTCAGGGGGAGGAAAGGTCTGTGAATTTTGATGGGAAGAAAAATACATTTTTATTTTACTAACCTCTAATTAAAATTTAGTCTGTCCTTCCATTGTGAATGGAGGCACAATGTTAGCAAAACCATGACTTTGTAACCTATACAAATCATGCATGTTTTCATGTCATGTCAGTATTGTTTCTGATATCTCAAAAATATGTATGCTCATCCTAATTTTAGTCTATGTTTTCAACCAGAGCTTGTTGCTCAATTCATTAATGAAGAGGCACAGTTATTTACTAAAACTGACATTTTTAAAAACTTTTTCTTTTTAAGTATATTTTATTGATATTTTATTGATAGTTGTCCCACCTTTTCCTCCCCTTTATCCCCCTCCACCCTGTACCCCCAATCCCTCCAGCATTCCCCCCCACGTAGTTTATGTCCCTGGGTCCTACATACATGTTCTTTGGCTTCTCCCTTTCCTATACTATTCTTAACTCCCTCCCCTGTATATTTTTGACCTACCATTTATGCTTCTTATTCCCTATACCTTTTCCCCGGTTCTGCTCCTTCCCACTCCCCACTGATCTCCATGTGATCTCCAGTTTTGTGATCCTGTTTCAGTACTAGTTGTTTGCTTAGTTTGTATTTGTTTTTGTTTTTTTTATGTTCAGTTGTTATAGTTGTGACTTTGTTGTCATTTTATTGTTCATAGTTTAGATCTTCTTTTCCTTAGATAAGCCCCTTTATGATTTCATATATAAGGGCTTGGTGATGGTGAACTCCTTTAACTTGACCTTATCTGGGAAATACTTTACCTGCCCTTCCATTCTAAATGATAGCTTTGCCAGATAGAGTAATCTCGGATGCAGGTACTTGCTTCTCATGACTTTAAATACTTCTTTCCAGCCCCTTTTTTCCTGTAAGGTTTCTTTTGAGAAATCAACTGAGTCTTATGGGAACTCCTTTGTAGGCAACTCTCTTCTTTTCTCTTGCTGCTTTTAAGATTCTGTCCTTATCTTTAATCTTTGGCAATTTAATTATGATGTGTCTTGGTGTGGTCCTCTTTGGGTCCAACTTATTTGGGACTCTCTGAGCATCCTGGACTTGCTTGTCTATTTACTTCAACAGATGGGGGAAGTTTTCTTTCATTATTTCTTCAAACAACTTTTCAATTTCTTGCTCTTCCTCTTCTCCTTCTGGCACCCCTATGATTTGGATGTCGGAACACTTAAAGTTGTCCCAGAGGTTCCTAAGCCACTCCTCATTTTTTTCTTTTGAACTCTCATTTCTTCGTTCTATTCTGGTTAAATGTTTTATTTCTTCTTTTTGTTCCAAATCATTAATTTGAACCCTAGTTTCTTTCCCTTCACTGTTGGTTCCCTGTATATTTTTCTTTATTTCACTTTGTATAGCCTTCACTTCTTCCTTTATTTTACATCCATACTGAATAATTTCTGTGAGCGCCCTGACTACCAGTGTTAGAACTCTGCATCTGATAGGTTGGTCTATCTCCTCATTACTTAGTTCTTTTTCTAGAGTTTTGATCTGTTCTTTCACTTGGGCCATATTTCTTTGTCTTGGCAAACCTGTAACATTGTAAGGGACAGAGCCTTAGGTATTCACCAGAGCAGGGCAACCCGCTTCACCTCATTGTGGTGCTCTATGTGGGGGAGGGGTCAGAGAAGGAACAGTGCTGCTTGTTTGACTCTCATCCCACTTTCAGTCACTTCCCCTGCTTCCTCTGTGTGAATTGCGCCCTTTCAGGTGCTACCCTGGTACTGATTACTGGGTGGGCGGGCTTGCGTGTGTTCTAGGACTCTGTGGGCCCCTCAAGTGGACTCTCCTGTGAGACTGCAAGTTTCTCCTGCTGCCACAACCCCCACAGATTTTTACAGCCAAAGGTTTTGAGGCTTTATTCCCTGGCGCCAGAACCCTGGATTGCTCAGTCTGTCTTGCTCCTCGTTTGTTCTTCCCAGTTTATTCACACACGAATGTGGGACCATCCGGTCCACCAGCTGCCACCTTGCTTCAAGTCCTCTCTGCCCCGGCTACTCATCTCTGCCCCTCCTAGCAGTCTGGATGAATGTTTCTTTAACTCCTTGGTTATTGGACTTCCATACAGTATGATTTTCTGGCAGTTTTGGTGTTTTTTTGTTTTTTAATTTGTTGTTATCCTATTTTGCTTGTACCAGGAAGGGAAGTGTATCTACCTACATGCCTGTCTTGGCTAGAATAAAAACATTTTGATGACTATATTTCAACATAATTTGTTGTCTTTTATTTTACACATTTAAAAGCATTCATTTGAGAAGAGATCCCTAACAGCACCAGACTGTCAAAAAGATCTTTGGCACACAGAAGTTTTAGACCACTGCCAGAATGGGCTGTTTTCCTTCTCCTACTGTGAGCTGGCTCAGAGCACCATAGCCACATTTCAGCCCATGGTGAAGTGTGGAAAGAGAAATGGAGGGATGCCCTTTCCTCTTATGGAATTTACATCACTTTTGTTCATAGTCTGTGGTCCGGAAGTTGGTTGCATGGTGCTATCTAGCTGCAAGGGATGCTGGGTGATATCTGATATCTCAGCACTTGCCCAGTGAAAACTCAGTTGATTTATGGAAAAGGAAGGGGGTAGAGGATACCATGGTATGATCATACCTACTTTTTATCTTCCATATGTATAGGAGTTCTAGAGAGGCATACAGGACTTTATTAACTTTATATGCCTCTATGGAGCAGAACCTGAAGGTTGGAAAGTAGATGGTGACTGATTTTTACTTTATCAGTTATGTTTGATTTTTTCACTAAAAAACAATTTTTTAGAGCAGTTTTAGGTTTATATTATTATTATTTTCTTTTTAAAAATATATTTTATTTATTATGCTATTACAGTTGTCCCATTTTTTCCTCCCCTTTGTCCCCCACCCTCCCACTGATAACCCTCCATGTGATCTCCATTTCTGTGATTCTGTTCCTGTTCTAGCAGTTTGCTTAGTTTGTTTTTGTTTTTGTTTTTTTAGGTTCAGTTGTTGATAGTTGTGAGTTTGTTGTCATTTTACTGTTCACATTTTTGATCACCTTATTTTTCTTAGGTAAGTCCCCTTAATATTTCATTTAATAAGGGCTTGGTGATGATGAACTCCTTTAACTTTATTTATCTGAGAAGCACTTTATCTGCCCATCCCTTCTAAATGATAGTGTTGCCGGATATGGTATTCTTAGATGTAGGTCCTTGTCTTTCATGACTTCAAATACTTCTTTTCAGGCCCTTCTTTCCTGTAAGGTTTCTTTTGAGAAATTGGCTGAGTCTTTTGGGAACTCCTCTGTAGGTAACTGTCTCATTTTCACTTGCTGCTTTTAAGATTCTCTCTTTATCCTTAATCTTGGGTAATGTAATGATGATGTGCCTTGGTGTGTGCTTCCTTGGGTCCAATTTCTTTGGGACTCTCTGCGCTTCCTGGACTTCCCAGAACTCTATTTCCTTTGCAAGATTGGGGAGGTTCTCCTTCATTATTTATTCAAATAAGTTTTCAGTTTCTTGCTCTTCCTCTTCTTCTGGCACCCCCATGATTCGTATATTGGAACCTTTAAAGTTTTCTCAGGGGTTCCTCAGCCTCTCCTCATTTTTTTGAATTCTTGTTTCTTCATTCTGTCCTGGTTGAATATTTATTCCTTCTTTCTGCTCCAAATCACTGATGTGAGTCTCGGTGTCCTTCCCTTCACTATTGGCTCCTTGTATGTTTTTCTTTATTTCACTTTGCACAGCCTTCACTTTATCCTCCATTTTGCAACCATACTCCACCAATTCTGTGAGCATCCAGATTACTGGTGTTTTGAACTCTGCATCTGTTAGGTTGGCTATCTCTTCATCACTTAGTTCTATTTTTGGAGCTTTGGTCTGTTCTTTTGTTTGGCCTTATTTTTTTGTCTCAGCACCTATTATTTTATGAGGCGTGGAGCCTTAGGTTTTTGCTAGGGCAGGGCAACCCACATCCCTGCCTTGTGGTACTGTATGTGGAGGGGGGGATCTGAGAGGGAACAGTGCTGCTTGCTTGGCTCTTGGCCTGCTCCCAGTCACTTTCCCTGCTACCCACAAGCAAATTGGGCCCTTCTGGTGCTGACTCCAGGGTGGGTGAATTGGTTTGTGTACGTTCCAGGACCCCGTGGTTCTCTCAGATGAACTCTCCTGTGAGACTGGCAGTTTCTCCTGCTGCCTCAAGCCCCACAGGTTTTTACTGCTAGAGGTTTTGAGGCTTTCTTTTCCCGTGTGGCAGCCCTGTGTTGCATGGTCTCTCTCACTCCTCAGTTGTCCCTCCCAGTTTATCCACACATAAATGTGTGACCACCTGGTCCACCAGCCACTGCCTTGTCCTCCCAGGCCAGCTACAGCTTCGCAATGTGTGCTGTCTACCCTGGCTGCCTTTCTCTGCCCCTCCTACCTGCCTGGATGAATGTTTCCTCTTTCACTCCTTGATTGTTGGACTTCCACGCAGTTCGATTTTCTGGGAGTTCTGGTTATTTTTAGTTTTAAAATTTGTTTTTGTCCTTCTTTTGGTTGTGTGAGGAGACAAAGTGTATCTACCTACCTCTCCATCTTGGCTGGAAGTTCCTGACTTAGTGTTCTGTAAGTATCACTCTACCTGCTTTGTTGAAGATGAAGGGCAAAGGTGGGATCATGGAGACACACTAGGGTGGTACTGCTGTTGCCAGCGGAAATAGGGTCCTTGCAGTGTCACAAGGAAAGCTTTTCAGGGACCACAAATGGGAGGATGAGTTGTGGTGTTAAGATTTACTGAAGCTGGAGCAAACACAGAAAACTTTCCTGGACTCAACTCAGTCCTGCTGTGAAAGAAGTACAGCCTTGTTTTCATCAAGCCCAGAAGAAAATCCAAGGTCCAGAAGTTCTGTGACATTGGTTCAGTCCATATCAAAGCTTAGTCCAGTTCCGCCTCTGTCCCCCATCCAGCTAACGTATTCCGGGCTGTGCTGCGTTATTGTATCCAGGTTTGTTCTTGGAGTCTGTGTGGTTGCTGGGCCAGCATGGCTGCTACGGAGAAAGAATATGCAAGCACACAGGCAAGTGTGTATTACCAGGTGAGAGGGAGTAAAAGAGAGAGAGAGAGTTTGCCTTTGTTAAGCTTGGATTATACCTTGGGTTTAAGAAGGACAGGCATTCTTTCAAACTAACCAATCAACTTCCCAGTCTTTTGCAGACTGGTGCTAGGCCCTTCCCCTAACCAATCCATTTTCTAGATCTTCTGAGGTTCTGTGCCCCTTATCAGGCCTTTTTCCAGGCTAGGCACTTTCCAGGCTATGGTCACCATCTTAGCTCCTACTGTGCATGCCTCACAGTATAAGGACCTTCCCCTATGCCATCTTGGCTTATACTGGACATGTGCCCAGCAGAAGAATTGCCTTTATTGTTTGTTCCTCCTCTGGGTGAGTGGAACTGTTGTATCTCGGGGAGATCAGAAAGCCAGCACTTCCTCCCATATATGGGGGAGGGAGGGGTGTTAATCACCTTGGTGGGGCAATGCTCCAATCCTCTGGGGTGTCTGATGTTGTAACTTCCAGATTTAATCAATCAGGCTTATTGTCTGATTCAGCTCCCTAGTTTATTAGGCTTAATGATGTCTGATTCCCTTTGCTTCCCTCCTTTTATTGATATCTAGCTACACCTATGCTAAACTGCAACATCCTAGGCAGGAGGTGTTGGTGGCTGGGGCCAGCATGAGAAGTAGTGGAGTCTGGATGCATTTTGAAGGGAGAGCCAACCGAGCATGTTGCTGGGCAGGAAGTAAGGCATGTGAGAAAGAGAGCCAAGATGAAGCCTATGATTTGGGGCTGGATGAATGGAGTTGCCATTAAGTAAGACAGGAAAGACAGCTGGTGAAGGGCTTTGGAATGATAAGATTGAGATAACTATTAGGTAGCCAAGTTGTTTTCATTTGGGAGATTCAGAATCCAGTCTTTTGTCTAATAACAATTTCTATGAGAGATGTATTAAATTTTACCAATATGATGGTGAATTCTCATAATAGCCAAATTCTCATAATTCTGTGAATTTTACTTTAATATTCTGAAGCTATATCATTAGATCCCTACAGATTTGATATTGTCATCCACTCCTTGTGAATTTAAAAAAATCTTCATCCAAGGACATCTTCATTGATTTTAGAGAGAGAGGAAGCAGAGGGGGAGAAACATCAATGTGAGGAAGAAACATTGATTGGTTGCCTCATGGACATGCCCTGACTCGGAATCGAACCTGCAGTCTTTCATTGTATGGGATAATGCACCAACTGACTGAGCCATCCAGCCAGGGTGCTGGTGAATTTTTTTGGTAAAGAATTGGTATTTAGAATATATAATCATTTGATTAAACAAAATGAAGATATACAGTCTACATAATTAACTCCTTTTGACTGAGATATAATTGACATACAACATTATGTTCTTTTATTAAATAAAGACCTTTTTCTTTCATAATGCTTTTTGTCTTGCAGTTTAGTTTATCTGGCATTTATATTGCTAGACTAGCTTATTTTTTAGCTATTAGTTGCCATTTTCCTTTCCTTTCCAACTTTCTTTGGTAGTATATATTTTCTGGTAATAGCTTCCTTGAGATAATTCATGTAACATACCACTTAGAGTATAGAATTCAGTTGTTTTTAGTAAATTCATGAAGTTGTGCAACCATCACCTCCATGTGGTACCAACATATTTTCATCACCCAAAAGGATACTCAATCCATTAAGCATCTATTTTTATTCTTTTCTCTTCCTACCCCTCCCACTCTTACCCCAGCCCCAGCAGCAGCTAATTTATTTTCTGTCTATAAATTTGCCTATCCTGAACACTTCATATGAATGGAATTATACCATAGGTGGCCTTTGTATGTGGTTTCTCTCACTTAGCATAAATACCTTCAAGATTCATCCATTTTGTGGCATTTGTCAGTACTTCATTCCCTTTTATGGCTGAATAATATTCCATTGTATGGGCAGACCACATTTTGTTTTTTCATTCAGAGGTTGATGGACATTTGGGTTCTTTTTGCCTTTTAGGTTATTATTATAAATAATGCTGCTATGAACAGTCATGAACAAGGCTTTATATGGACATATGTTTTTGGTTCCCTTGGGTATTTTCCTAGTACCTTTGTGGTCCTGTTTTGCACATTTACATCTTTAATCCATCTGAACTAGATTTTGGTGTAAGGTGACCATATCAGAACTGAGCTGTTATTCTTCACTTAAAAATTGCTCATAATGTTAAGGTAATATTAATTTTTAATCTTCGTATAAGTTAACTGTAGATGTAGATTGTTCTTGGCAAATATACTACTTTTCCATAATATGGGAGTATGCACTAAAATTTAAGCACAAATATTCACTACAATTGAAAGTTAAGTAGGTTAGAACATTTCACTTTATTAATATTAGTAAGAATAGCACTGTCCAAATTAGTAATAATACCTGAATGACTGAGAGCAGTCAGTGCCAGGCCAGCTAAATAATATGCCAGGCCCATTACAAAATGAAAATGTGGGGCTCTAGCCTAAGATGGGTAAGTCATCTCCCCTTCCTATGGGCCCACCACTCTAACACGCATCCCCAATAGATGGCAACTTCTGCACTGGGATTCACAAAGTACCTGGGTAGGGGTGGGGCAAGATGTCCATGCTGAGTTGTCAGCTGAACACCCTGTGGCGCTGCCTGTCCCAGGTGGGGATGGTCATCACCATGCTCTGATTAGAGACTCCATGGGACATCCTGACCCTTTATCCTTCCCATTCCTATGTCTGGGAACTCCACTGAGGGCAGAGCATGGTGGCTGAATGTGGGCCTTCCCCACGGATGCAACCCAGTTGTCACCTTTAGCAGAAGGTGGTAGCAGTCATGAGGCAGGGTGGGGAAGCCCTGTAGAACCCAGTGTGCCAGGAGCAGGGAACAGATGGGAGAGAACCCATCATGGAGTAATGGTGGGAGGTGGGTACCACACGTGACCCAAAGCTCCAAGCACCTGGACATGCTCCATTGGCTCAATTGACTTCACGTAAAAACACAAAATCAAAGATAAAATTATTATGAATTAAGATTTATAAAGCCAGCCAAGGTTTAATGTAATTTCTTAACTTCTTAACAAACTTAAAAAATTTGAAGAAGCATTTGGTTAATGGCATTATCAGTGATTTTTACCTTATTCCTTTCCAGGTTTCCTACAATGAAAGTTACTTTTATAATTAATCAAACCCTCATGTTATATAAAGATATTTTACTGGTATTATCTTACATAAATATTGTTTGTTGCAATTCTGCCTCTATTTGGGGGAAATACATATTTGGTACTTTAATGTAAAAAAATGGATTTCTCTTTACCTAGGACCATTAATATAAGATTAGCCAATTTATCAGATACTTCTGGTGTTGAAAATCTCGTCAGCACCCTCATGCTCAATAAAAGCATATTGGAGGATCTAAAGCAATACAATGAGGCTCGCAGAGATCCGGTAAGTTCTGCTATAACCAGACTGGCTTTCTTTACCTCATGTTATGGGGCCATTATGATTCATGTAGGTTCAACCCGAAGTTTCCTTGGACCTTAGTAGGAATTGTATGATGGGAAGCAGTGTGGTACTGGAAGATGGGAGCAAGAAGAGAAAAAGAAGGAAACTGAGGTTTAAGGAATTGAGGCTATTCTCACTGGGGGACCCAAGGACTGTGGTGGTGCATACATGCATCTACACAAGGGATATAATTGTGTACAACTTAATGCACACACACAATCACATCAATGTGTGTTCCCTGCTTGTCACATTATAGTAGGGTTTTACAAAATGTTGCTATTAGGGGGCACTGGGCAAAGCATAAAAGGAATTCCTCTGTGTTGTTTTCTTACAATTGCTTGTGAGTATATGTCTATCTCAATAGACATTTTAATTTAAAAGAACATTGAGCACTAGTTTCACTTGAAGCAGTAAAATAATTAACTTTATTAAGTTTTAATCCTTGAGTGCATGTACTTTTAGTATTCTGTGTGGCAAAGTGAGCAGGGCACGTAAAGCTCTTCTGCTGCAGACTGAAGCATGTTGCTTGTTTCAGGAAAAAAACATTTCTGCAATTGTTTGAGTTGCATGCTGACCCAGCCAGCGTTTTCACAGAACACCATTTTTACTTGAAAGAACAACTGGCATACAAAATACGATTATTCAGACTCAGGTAGTTCACAGGCATTTTCTTTAAAAAAGGTGAGCCTGTTACTGCAAGAAAACAACCATCAACACTTGTCCCCTAGGCAAAAATCCAAGCTTTCAAAAAAATATTAGAATTTCGGAAAATCAGTATCTGCCATTGTGAGCTTGACAGCTTCCAAATAGTTAAAAGACTTTTTCTGATAAGTCTGGTGGTGACTTGGTAAAGCGTGATGTTTTGATATTTTGTAATGTAATAGGTCAACATTTGGAAAACCTACATAAGCTTGGAGAACCAATGTTTTAGGTATAAATAATACATGATATTACAAAATCTTGTATAAGAAGAAGATTCATTCAAATTGCAAAACAGACCAATGAATTTTAATTTAGTAGTATATACAAAGTTCATTGATAAGGTTTCAGATTCCACATTTAAAAATTTTAATCTTTAAAACACTACCACTTGTTGAGTTATGGAGCATCAAAGAAGAATGTTCGTAATTATCGAAAAGGTTATTTAAATACTTCTCCCTTTTCCAGTTATGTATCTTTATGAAGATAGATTTTTTCATATATTTCAACCAAAATAACACTGCAACAGATTGAATATAGAAGGACGTATGAGAATCCAGCTGTCTTCCATTAAGCCAGACATTAGAGATTTACAAAAACATGAAACAATGCTACTCTTCTCTAAATACTTTTGTCAAATTAAAAAATCATTTCAGTTAATAAGTCAAACAAAAATTTAAAAACTCAAACTTTTCTCAGTTTTAATTACTAATACAGAAAAGAGTGAGTGATAGGTACACATGAACCAAAGCTCTCTGGAGTCCTTAGAGCATAGGGATCCTGAGATCACAATATCTGTGAACCACTGATGTAGAGCTAATGAAAGATTCTGACTCAGGGGAATGCAGTTTGAATCACAGGTTCATTCCTTAATAGCTGGAGATCTTGGCAAGTTACTCAGTCTTTTGAGCCTATTTTTCACTTAATGAGGTAGCAATAATGATAATACTTATAGGGTTGGATTGAAGATTAAGTGAACACTGGGAGGACATTTAATTTATTACCTGGCCCAAAGGTAAGTGGTAATAGATGGTCTGACCATTATGTGATCATGGTTCAAACCTATTATTGACTGCTTACAGAAACATTGATAGCAATATTTTCAAAGATCTTAAAAAATATATTCATCTTTTCAGGATGGAACACCACTGCAGGCATTTGTAGCTGATGTGGCAGAGCAAATTGTCGGCATTGCAGTGATCAGAAGTGAAATGGTAAATTGTGAAATGCATATTAATTTCCTTGATTACACCTCATTATTTTATGAATTAACATACAATAGCTCTTTTGAAGTTTCATTTTTACTTGTTTAATATGAATGCCTTCTTTTACTGAAGTATATAAATCATGATATGCTGCATCCCACTTAGCAGCCCTTTAAATCATGTTTTAGTTCAAAAATGTTTAAAATATTATAAAGAATATGTGAAAACATTCATATTCTATAAGTTCAAATAACCTTCCACCACCAAAAAAAATATCCCACTGCTCTCCCCAAAGGATTACTACTATTGATAGTCATTTATCTCTTCTAACATTTTTCCATGCACTTAATTACTTGCATCTTGTGTGTGTGTTGTATGTGTTTTGTTAAATGGACATCTGATTTTGTTTTTTCCCAGCGCACAGTTTCAGTTGTGCCAAAGTATTTATTACAGAGTTATCCATTGTTTTCCTACTGATTTAGAATGCTGCCTTTACATTATTAAGTTTCTATGTGCCTGTGTCTATTCTTACGCTCTACTCTGTTCCATGGATTTATTTGTTGGTATCTATTGCATTATCATGTACTTTGCTATCTGGTAGGGGAGTCTTCTCTCATTTGTCTTTTTTCCTAAATTTTCATGATTTTCCTTTGTCATTTTTCTCTTCCAAACAAGCCTTGTAATACTTATTATGAATTTATGTGGATCTGTGTAGATTTTATAGAACAGTTTAGGAAGAACTAACAATTAAAATATTGAGATTTTCCTTCTAGGAACATAGCTTCCTCTGTTTTTGTTGTGGTGGTGGTTGAATTCTTTGGTCCTTCAGAAAAGTTTTGTGGCTTTGTTCATACAAGCGTGCGTATCAAATATTTTGCCCCTGGAGGTTCATTCTCCGCCTTTCTCCATCTTGTTCCATCCCAGGAAATCTAACCTGATGGTCAGCATTATGGGTGCCTTTGCCCTTTGGCTTCCAATTAGGTTTGACCAATGCAGAACGCTGATGAGAGAAAGGGAGAAGAGTAAGATTGGGCGGCCTGAGGCTGGTCTATCCACAGAATTCCCTGATCTTTTCCAGGCAGTCTCTTCTCCATGACTCCCTTATTGGATTCTAGGAACCAGTACCTCTCATGCTATCGCCCCCACCACCGATCCCTGCACAGGGTGGTAATAACTTGCAGTTGCTGCTGCACTGTCTACTGGTTTCTCTACATCCTGCCCCCTCTTTGTAAATAGACCCTTTGTTAAACTCCAATTATGCTAATTTGAACATACCATCTGTTTCCTGCTGAGACCTTCTCCAGTACAGTCCTGGACATTTATGATTTATCTCTACATGTTTTATATTTTTATCAGAATAGTGAATAGCTACTTTTTTCATTCAAAGTGTTTATTTTCTACTTTCAAAGTATTTATTTTGGTGTGTGGGAAAACTACTGATTTTTGTATTCTTGTATCCAGTCAGCTTTTTGAAGTCTCTCATTAGCTCCGGGGGCTTTTCAACTGATCCTTTTCTGGCCCAGCCTAACTACTACCACATTCTACTGGTAAAAGCAGTCACAGGACACGCTTAGATTCCAGGGATAGAGAAATGGACTTTCAACTCCTGATGTGACAACTTCTCTCTGTAGAATATCATGTGGGATGAGAGATATTGTCATGGCCATATTGAAACAGAATCTGCCACATATTCTTTTAAAAATATTTATACCTTTTTTTCCACTTTTATTTGTTTTTAGAACAACATTGAATAGTGGTGTTTATAATGGGTACTTTGTGCTGTTTTTTAAAAAAATTTTAATAGAAATGATTCTGCATTTCCCCCCATTTAGTAAAATATTTGCTATAGATACTGGGAGGTATCGTTTATCAGGTTAAGGCAGTTCTCTCCTATTTATAGTTTACTAAAAGTTTTTTATTATGAATGAGTGTTGAAATTTATCAGATATGTTTTTGACATTTATTGAGATGTTCATATGGCTTTACTCCTTTAATGTATTCAAATTCTCCTTGTTCTTAGATTCATTTCTCTTTGATTCAATGTGTCTTTGAGTAATTCTTTCAGAGAGGATGGTAGGTATTGTCTCTTGAGTCCATACATAAACAAGAAGTTTTTATTTTGTCCTTATGCTTGAATACTTATTCAACCATGTATAGAATTCTTATTCAACTTATTTCTCCTTACAATGTTGATGTTTTTACTCTCCTTGTCCAGTGTCCAAGGTCACTGATAAAATATAATCTGATATAAATAAATGCATATTTGTTTGTGTTCTCTCTCTCTCTCTGGTATGTTTCCTTCTATGTTTTTTTTTAATACCTGAAATTCTGAAATTTTACCAAGAAGTATATTGTACCTCTTTTGAATTTGGGAATATCTTTCTTCTATGATTTTATTGTTTCTTCCCTTTCATTTTCTCTATTCCCCTCTTCTCAAATTCTTTTTTAGATGGAAATTAGATCTTTTGAATTGACCCTTTACTGTCCTTTAATAACTTTCTTCTCATATTTGTTAATCTCTTGTACTTCTTTCTGGATTGCTTTAATTTTGTCTTCTGGATCCTAATTCAGTCTTCAATTATTTCTATTCTACTATCCAGGTCTCCTATTAGAATTTTAATTTCAGGGTTTATATATTTAACTTCTAAGTCTCTTTCTTATACCCTTCATGTTACTTTTTGGTAGCAGCTTGTTTGTTATGTTACACACAAGATCCATTCTGGTATCTCTGAGGACACTGAGTAGAATTTTTTTTTTTTTTTTTTTTTTTTTTTTTTTTTTTTTTTTTTTTTTTTTTTTTTTTTTTTTTTTTTTTTTTTTTTTTTTTTTTTTTTTTAGTTCTCTTCTGTTCCCTGAATAACCTCTGTTTTCTCTGGAGTAACTTGTATGTTTTACTGTTGTGGTCTTTTGCATTTGGCAGTTTTCCTCAAAAGTCTCTCCATGTCATGAATGACAGATTAGATTACCAGTATGGCTGTCTGGCATGATACCTTTGACAGTTGTGCATACCTGCTTCTCCATTCATCTCTCCAATCACTGGGAGGACTGCCCACCTCTCTGTCCAATCTGGGGGCTATCAGTCATCTGGCTTCCTCTTCTGGTGCTTGAAGGTAGTACTGGCAGGCAGCATGTAGGGGCTGAGGTAGGAAATTTTAACGTAATGGTAGAGAACTTTGGTATGTTTTCTTCTAAGGTAAAACTACCTTACTCTTTTGTCCCCTCATCACTTCCACTCATTATTTTAAAATTAATTTTTTGTTTAATTTTAAGGGATTTGGGATGCCAAGAAAATTAGATGCACATGGCCCATCTGCTGCTTTGAGCTAGTAACCTCTACTGGCCCTTTGTTTTAACTTTTTGTTTTTCACTGATTTCTCAACCCTATGCTTATTACTCATTTTATTTTATAATGAGGGATGCTCCTTGGTAATTAAATAAAAGTCTTAAGGTGTACAGGCAGATATAGGGTCAATGTGGACAGAGAGGTCAGACTGCCAGAATTGCCTTTTGGTACCACCACTCGTTTTGTTACCCTAAACTCCGTTTCCTCTAAGCTTTGTGGCAGGTGCTGGAAAAATAAGGAACACTATTTTTAGACACAGACTTCCCAGTTTTCCTGAATTTTCTAGTGCCAGCCTTGCCAATCACAGTGTAAATCAAGTTCTTTGCAATTTTTAATTCCTCTTCTTGAAAATGTGTTTTTAGGACAATTTTACAGTGAAAAGTCAAAAGAGATATAAGTAGGTGCTTTTCCATTTGCATATGGTCTGATTTTTCCTGCACATCAAGTGTATTTACTGCCCCTGTCATGACAGAGTCATGCTCACTCTGGCTTTTGCCCCCATTCCCACAGTGTGTACTGCCGGGAAGTGAAGCAGGACAGAATGAGCCAGCGCACAGTTCTCGTGCTTCCCTCCCCGCTTCCCTCCCGTGCAGTGTAGGGAACAGAGGCTGGTGATCAGAAATGGATCCAAAGAAGCAGGGGTAGAATATCCAACATTTCTTTTTACAAGTAAACACTCACCAGTCCTTTAGAATGTTATACAGTCATGCACCACAAAATAATGTTTGCTCCATAATGGACCACATATAGGACAGTGGTTCCATAAGGTTATAATGGAGCTGAAAAAGTCCTGTCACTGTTAATGTTGATGTTTTATTTTATAGCCCAGTGCATTACTCACTGACGTGTTTGTGGCATGCTGGTACAAACAAATCTGCCAGTCATATAAAAGTATAGCATGACTATGTACAGTACATAATACTTAATAATGATAATAAGTGACCGTTACTGGCTTACATGTTTACTATACTTTTAGTCATTGTTTTAGAGTATACTCTTTCTACTTATAAAAAATAAAGTTCACTCTAAAGCAGCATGCCGTGTTACGCCGGCAGCAACTCTGTACATCTCAGATTTACCTAGTCTCTTGATGGCATCATTTTTTATTGTGCTTGATTTAATTTCATTATGTTTTGTACAGTAGCATGCTTTACAGGTTTGCAACCTGGGAGCAATAGGCTGTACCATATAGTCTATGTGTGTAGTAGGCTATACCATCTGTGTTTGTGTAACTGCACTTTAAGATGTTCACACAGTGATACCACCACCTAATGACACATTTCTCAGAATGTATCCCAGTTGTTAAGTGACATATTATGGTACCTCAGAGAGATACAAAAGTTTAAGGAATACCTATGGATAAGGCCCAGTCTCACAGTTTTGTTGTAGGCCAACCCAGCCACATGTGCCAATCAAAAAATGTGACTTGTGGGGTGGCTCGTTTCCACATTAATATGTGAATTGAGAATACTAATGAATCCAGAGATCACTGGTAACTGTTTGTCCTGCTCCTGAAAGATGCATGTGCTTGGTCCATTGTGCTGACTAGCTCATGCATCCCTTGCCCACTAGCAGTGAAGAGCTGCTGCCCTGCATCCTGGTCCCTATCAGAGATGCAAGGCTCTCTGTAAGGAGTAAATCCCAAAGCTATGTAGCTATCCTCTAGAGACAAGCCATCAGAACAAATGACTTTCAGAAAACATAATTTTTAATTCTTAAAAAATTAACATTGGAGATGAGTTAGTAAATCACAGGAGAGAAAAACGCATTTCTTAGTATTATACAATACCTAAAGTAATTTTAAAAAGGCTTTTTATCACAAAATGCATGCCATTTGTTTAAAAATTCTTAGATGTCCTTTCCTCTCCTTTGTTTTAGGATATAGAGTACATACGGTCCCATTACAATATTGAAGATTTTATCTACTTCAGTCACCACCAACACGAAGAACACGGACACCTGTATCACTTTGCCCTGAACCCCATTTTTCGTCACTATACGAAGTTTTTTCTGAAGGAGATTCTCCGTTTAAGTTATAAGTCCTGTCTCTACTACCCTATTTACCCTGCTTCCAGGGAAGGCAAGGTAAAAAAAAAAAGTAATTAACTTTTCCAGCAGATTGGTGTCACAGTGTAAGTTGCGTTGTGTGCCATATTGTATTCCTTCCTTATTTGATGGACCTTGATTATAGTGTGGCTCTGAATTTCAAATAGCCATGTTGAGTTTGGCCCTTGCACTATAGTGAAAGCCCAGGGTTTGAATATTGACTATCTGAAACAGTCACAACCAGTATAATTAGTAGAACAATTTCTTGGCTTTTCTGTATTGACAAAACAGAGACTAAAAACTATGCAAAAATGCTCCAAGGGACATGAAAATCAAATGATTTCTTATGGTGCATTAGTGAAAAGCCAAAATGATTCTCTCATGTTCTTCAAGTAAAGAACATTTTAGTAATAAACCCATAGGATAAATCAGTTCAGTCCTGTAAGATTGATATGCTATCATAGCAGTCCAAATAAGCACTATAATTACCCACATAAAAGTGATGGATAAAAAGTGGAGATTAATAATGTTCATTTAACCTTTATGTAGCAAATACATATATAACTCTACAAAATATTTGTTATACTTATATAGATAATGCTTTTGTAATGAACGCATATCAGATATGTATATGTTACACATGTGGTTAAGCACAGATAGCAAGCTCTTCGTTTATCCTGCTGTAGTCCTCTTCATAGCACCTTTTACTGGCTAAAATTTTATCTCTTTCCATGAAGGTAGGGCTGTTTGTCTGTGTGATCAAAGCTGTATCCCATTGCCTAGAGGAGCCACACATGCTGCTCAGGACAAAAGTAGGTTTACAGTTGTTTGTATGGAAAATAACACAATAATTAACAAATAATAATACAAGGATAAACGCTGTGTTTTGTGTACTCACAACTGTAAACCTACTTTTGCCCTACCCTGTATATGTGCACACACACATATACCCACTCACATACAGTGTCCTGGTTGTTCCACAGGCACGGGCCTCTTCAAGGTGGATTCCCAAGGTGTTGTTTCCTGCAAGTTGTTTCTTCTGTCACACAGCATTGGTCCTCAGCTTAATGTAGACTTGAGGGGTGGTGAGATTCAACCATTAGACTAGGTAGAAACTGTCCCATCAGATCCCATTCATGAATGAAAACCTTCTCGTGCTCTACCTAGAACCTTTGATGTTGTCATGTTTCTTCTTAGTTACCACAGGTGAGCTAGGTAGATTTTTGAAATTATCTTATTTATTAAACTTAAAAACATTCTAAAATGCATTGGTGCATTCACATGACAGTAATTTTTACCATGTATCTTATTTAACAAAAGCCTTTGGACAAATGCAAAGGGAATGTGAAAGAAAGAAGAAACTATATAGAAAAGGTTATTATCAAGATCTGGAGTATGCTTTAGTACCAGTTTTTTATTTTTTTGTCAACATGAAGCGCTATATCAATGTGAATGCTTAGATTTGAACTTAATGTGATGGGAAGATAACAGTTTTGCTGGAAAATCCTGGTCTTGCGCAGTTTATTTTTAGTTTGCTTTTGGCCAGTTGCCAATTTGTCCACCTCCAGGTTGTGCTATTAAATTCTTAGTTTTTATTCATGATATTGTATGCATGTGCACACCTGGTAGAAAATCCTTTTGCATCCATAATAAAAATAGTATCTTAGACATTATATTGTATTCATATGTTTACCTCCATAGTATAGATTTGGAATATGTAGTACACTATTTCCTATAGGATGTAGAGAGACATTTGGGAACAGATTTAAATAAGTATAAGAAGCAGTACCAAATAATTTAGGTAAGAATTTTCAAATTCTGCTATAAATAAATCCCTAGTTGACAGTAGTAAAAATGAGCTTTCAGCTCACATTTGGTTTTCTCTACAACCTCTTGCCAGAACATGTACTGAGAGATCTTCCAGGCATAAAAACAGAGCTCTGACTAGGAATTCCTAAGTTCTGTTTGTCAGTGGGTAAAATCAGAGTATGAATTTCGATGGTGAAGGATGTTATAAATCCCTTTTAGAAGCTCTTAGAAATGCCTGGGGGCCATTTTTAGAATCACAAATAATTCACATGTAAATCATCTTATTTATTAAACTACACTTACAGTTCAGTTTTACTTTCTTTGCTTTCCAGCCTAAATACAGTTAATATTTTTATAAATATTAATTTTAAAATGTTGATTTCACAGTTTAACTCTCAAGGTTTATATGATTGAAATACTGAGTTAATTTCACCAAAACTCCTAAGAATTCATAATGTGAAAGAAAGATCATCATGTTCAGTTTTTTCTGCCAAGTTTTAAAAATTGAGTAAAATTACTATTTAAAACATTCTTCTAAAACATGATTTTTCATAGTTCATTTCAGTAAGCATAAATTTGAGTTATAATTTAATATTAATTTAAGCCAAAATAATATGATCTAATTCCCCCAACTACCCTACTTCCTATTTTCATCATTTTATTTCAGAACACTTATTTTCTCAACAGAGGTCCAGTTAAAGTAGCTGTGCTTTCACAAACAGGAGGATTTTCACGCCTGCATTCAGTTGCCCTCTGATGACATTTTTATATATTCACCTCCTTGAAGCGGCTAATGCCAAACATGCAAAGGTTGACAGGACGCAGATAACACAGTTTAATGGGGTCAAATCAAGCTGATTCACGTTCACTATGGAGAAGAACATCCTCCTGGGGAAAATACTTGTACTGAAAAATCCCGTAAACCAAACCACTTGTTTATCTGTCATTCCCACAGAGATAGTAATGTAATTACTCTTGTAATTATCTTCATTAGTGTCAGGCATTATCTACAATTCATTCCTGTGCTTGGAGAGTATATTTGTTTATTTGCTGTTTCCCCCCCGCCCCATCTGATTTGCCGAGTTCAGAATTTTCTATTTGTAAAACCACATGCAGGCATCTGTGCTGCGATGCTCTGACATTTTCTCCCCTCAAATAGAGATTGCTGTCTTGCAGTTCCAGAGCTCCTATGCCCATTCCCTGACATCCGCCCTTCATTACTTGGTTCCTGTGCGACCACGACGACAGATTGTCTATCCTCTGGAAAAGCTTGGCATCAATGCTCCATCAAAGGCGGTCTCCAAGGATCTGGTGAGTAGCCGGGCGGCAGCAAGCAGGAGGCACAGTGCCAGCTCAGGCGGGCATGGCAGATGGGGTGGCAGCACTGTCTTCTTGGGAGCAGGCTGCTTCTTATTTACAGGGAGCCTGGCGCTCATACCCTTACAGAGGTGCCCTCACCCTCAGGTGATTATTCCACAGTAAACCTAAAACAGGATCCTCAAAATCCCTGGGGTGACAGACCCCACAGGGATGCACACATGCTCTGCTGTGTCTCAGGACAAGTGGCTCAGAGTCAACCTCCCAGCATATTTCTGATTTCTTTCCCATTGCTCAAAAGCAGATTCTGCCATTCCATCATGTTTTGCTTACAAGGCAAAGTGGTCATTCACAATCTGGACAAAGCTAACGGAGAAAATTGAGCTGGCTGCATTTAGGATGTTTGGGTCCGAGTCCTGAGCTGGGTTCAGTAACTCCACTGCTGGGAGTCAGGATGACTAACAGAAACATATTAACTGCTCTGGGTAGTTCAGAGGCCTGACCTTAAAATGAACAGCCCCAGAATGCTCTTACTACCAGAACAAGAAAAGGGACAGAAATAATACCTAATTTCGCTTTAAATGGAAGTGTACATGTATATGTACACACAGCCATGTACATGATTTTGTCAAGCTGACTTATATGTAGGCTTGTAGCATTTGACTAATACACTTCCACTTGAATTAAGTTAAAAAAAAATCCCTCAGTGGGCTGACAGTTGTCCATGTGAGAGAGAAAAAGGAAAGTGGAAAGTTTAAACTCCCCAAATGTTTAGCCAAGACGTTACTCATCAGAGCTGGGTGTGCTAAAATAAACAACTTGTGACAACTTCAGCACTGCAGGAAGTGCATCAATTTACTGCCCGCACTTTACATATGGGTTCCCTGCTGGGGAGCTGCTCCACCAAGACCCACTGAGGGGCAGCTGCAGACTGTAGCCAAGGCAGCTTTCAGTCTGACATTTATATATATATATATATATATATATATATATATATATATATATATGCTTTTAAATTTATAATAAAATATTATAAATTTATATATATTTTCTGACAAGCTCTACAATTGAATAGAGACTAAAAAAAAAAATAGCAGTTCTTCCCCCCTTCTAACTCTTGACTGTAGGAAATATAAAGTATATACAAACAGGGCTTTTCATTCTGTCTGTGCTGAGGAGCATTGCTCCATCATAGACTGATAGTTTTGTAAAAAGCTAAATCCTTAGAAAATGAGATTAAAAAACAGATAAAATTCAAGCCTGGTTATTTTGTTACTAGATTTACCAGATACTTACACCTTCAGAGGTCGGTGATAGTTTGTAAATGGGCACCTGTCTCAGACCATGTGTGGAATAGCACCAAAACTCCCATATATGTGTTCAACACTTAGCTTAACGGTTTTCAATTCTTGGCCAGTTTTGGATCTTTTGTACCCTCACCTACTTCCCCTTCCTTCCTTATCATTTTGAAGCAATACCCAGATGCATATCATTTCACCAAAGATCAAAGGTGCATTCTCGGGTAGCAGAGCTACAGCATTGACGTTTGTACTCTGTCCACTCTAGAGATAAGAGTACCAAGCTCATTGGGAGGACCTTTGGGATGGCCCCCAGGTGATCTGTTTGGGTGTGGAGGTCTTGGGAAACAACCCCTTTGGAATGAGAGCTAAGAACCACATGTTTGGTGGAAAGAGCACTTTGGGGTCAGGCAGCATGGCTTCGTCTGTATCTGTCAGTGAAACACAGCTTTAGTGAGTCATGAAAGGGCTGCAGGAGAAAGAGCTGAAGGTACACAGTACATGGATGCAGCTTCTGTGTCACATCAGGGTAAGGATGAGAGATGCTGCCCTTTCGTAGCCACTGCTGAGCCACCTTCAAGTATGGATAGATCATATGACTAAGCCAGGGGAAACCACACAGCGGTGGCAGCCCATGGCTCCAGTGCCTTCAGCGAGTTCCTCCGGTGGCATGAGTGGCAGGGTGGGGCTTGGAGGGGAGGAGTACAAAGCTGATGTGCAGATTATCAAGAGCGCTCTTTTTCCAAACACCAGGCACCTCTTCTCCCCCTACCCCAACCCCTAAAACTCCAGAGTCTGATGGCTTTGAGATGAGCTGGAGCTTCAGGTGGGAATATAGCCAGAGGTTGGTATGAATTGAAATCATTGCTCACATTTAATAACTTATTCTGTGGTCACGTCAGTGTTCTGTGTCTCTAGAGCCTCAACTTATTTCAGGACATAGCAGAGGATAGATTGTTTAAATCCTTGGTCTAGAAAGACAACCACTTACCAGCTGGGTTGAGCTGTTGCTTGGTACTTGTTATGCTGTGCTGTGTTGTTCATTGTATTGGCGAATTCTGACTTTTTAAGAAGCACTTTTACTGCTACTTGTACTCATTCTTGAGAAGGTTTTAGTAAAGATTTAGATTTCGAAAAAAATTCAGAAATCTGGGAAGTATAATCGAAGGATTATCAAGAACATAATCCACATGTGATGGGCCTGGATGTTCACAAGTTAAAATACTACATTATATTATTTAAACATTTTCTTTGTAACATTTTAGGTAATGTAATGTTTTAGGCTGATTATCTCAGACAAAATGAGCCAAATAGAAGTTTTTAGGAGGAATTTCAATACAGTTCTAACTACACTGATTTTTTTTTAGCAGAGCAAATAATATTGTAGCAGTTGAACTGAGGTTAATCAATTGTCATTACAAATGAATTCTGGTTCCCCCCCCCGCTTTAAGTTTTATATTCCCCTTCCCCAGTGCATGGAGTTTTATATGGCCCCTTAGCTCCCTCTCCATGTCTGCATATTTCTCTCTCTGGGCACTAATCTTTCATACCTTTTATTCTATTTAAACCACCACAGTGTGAGCGTTCATTCCCTCGCTTTCACCTAGGAAGCCAGTCTTCAAGGAAACAGATCACTGCAGGCATGAGTAATGGGATAGAAAGCATTTCATCTCGGTGGGTTGCCAATTTGAATCTGGCACAAGGAACAGTGATTGGAATTCATTACTGCATGGCAAGGAAATATACTCCCTCCCCTCCCCAAGGCCCTGGCAGTTTCTGCCTGGTTTGGATGATAGGTGTTTTTGCCGCAATATCTTCCCTATTGTTCCTATTAATTGAGAGCCTG
Organism: Mormoops blainvillei; assembly: GCA_004026545.1. NCBI lineage: Eukaryota > Metazoa > Chordata > Mammalia > Chiroptera > Mormoopidae > Mormoops > Mormoops blainvillei. The sequence goes on along the minus strand of PVJD01001444.1, from coordinate 47,760 downwards.
CCCCATATCAGGTCATAAGAAAGGGACTGGAAAACATGTAAATGATTTTTACCACTCATTACAGAGGTAGTTCCCAAAGATTCATCGTAATATCTCCATGGCCAACCAGTATAGATGCATGGACAAGAGAGAGGGCTTTTTTTCTAAGACCATAACCATATGGGACAAACCTGGAAAAGTTATTTTTTTAGCTTGAATGGGCTTTCTTGGCCTATGCATTTATGTTCTGAGGATTATTCCAATGGGAAACCTTTATTAAATAAATCAACATTGTCCACTTGCATGAGAACTATGATCCAGGGAAATACTCAAAATCTGGCTGAATGAATTGAAAGGCCATGTTAATTAAAGACTGAAACAAGTTGGCCCATACTTACTTTGGGGTGGCTCTATGTGTAACTGTGCTTTCTTTCCTTTCTGCCCCTGCTGCAGGGTTTCAGAGATGACTGTGACGTGGTCCCTTCTCTCAAGGAACTTACACTAAGTGTCAGTATTAACATGGGTCTATGCGAGTAGTTAAACCAGGGGTGGGAGAGGGCTGCCCTGACCCATGGTTGCAAGAACCAGACTCAGGAGGAATAGCCACACTGGAGTTAGACCCATTCTATAGAATCTTTTGGGAGGGAATGAGTTTGGTCCAAGGCACTCTTCCCTTTCCAACACTGGGATTTGAAATGATTAAGTGATATTAAACACCAGAAAATCTACTTTGAACTTGAACAGCTCCTACCCTTACTTCAGCATCAACAGATGCTTCCAGTCATCCACTTCCATCATTTTAGTTCTTTATTTTGGCTTTTAGGGCTCATAGAATTATAATGTGAACTCTTCTCTTTTTTCAGAAATATTTTTGGGATCTAATTCCTCATCTTTCAGATGCCAGAATCATTTTAGGAATCATACTTACGGAGCAATCAGTGCCTGTTGTTCTTTTTTTATGGTTGTTTATTAGAGATGGTCTGTTTAAATTTCCACTAACGAATTCTTTGTGGTCTCTATTTTCCCTTTGTCCTTTTCTACAAAGAAAAATGACAGTTTATTTACACGCCCCCCCCAACCCCACCTTCTTAGAGCTAAGTGCTGGCTGGCTTTTTTCTGGTATGTGATCTCTCAGGAAGATGTCACTCACTGGCATTCAGTTACCCTTTGAATTGCCTCTTTTCATCTTGACTGTTCTTACCCAGTCCAGCTATAATTACCATCTGATGGACTGTTACTGGATACTGTTTCACTTGTACATCTGCTGCCCTAGGAAATTGCATTATTCTCCCAGCACCTGCTAGATTTTCCCCAGCTTAATTGTTTCCCAAACCCTTCCTTAAACTTGGAAACTTTCAATGTCTGTGGTTAGACTTCCCTTGGTTGTACTTGTGATTCGGGTGCATGTTTGTGTGTATGCAGGTGTGTGTAAGTGTTTAAATTAGCCTTTTAGTATTTCCTTGGTAGAAGTTTCTAAAAATATAAACCTTATTTTTCAGCATCATCTGTGCACTGATCATTATTCATGTGACCATGGTGATACTTTCTTGAAATGAAATTATCCCACTTTAAATCCCCACAATTAGTCAAGTTTTCATTTTCAAACCACTTCTTAGTCATTTCCTACACATTTGCACTACCTATAGGAAACGCATTTTCTCATATTTATGGTGAACCCTTTTATCTGACATACTTAGAATAATTTCCATAAATTCCTTCATAAGCTCTTGTTTTTTCTCCAATCAAATAATAAAAATTCTAAGTTCATTTATTTCTGATTCTCTGAACACTATCTAGTTCAATATTATACATAGTATATATATATATATATATATATATATATATATATATATATATATACACACATCAGAATGACTTAACAAATCTGTGGTTTCTTCTCATTATTATAAAAATCCCTTCTTCTTAGAAAGATTACAGAGTAATAACAACTACTACTAATAATATATATTTAGCTCTGCTAAACGCTTCCCATGAATCATCTCTTTTAAACCTTGTATTGGCACTTTAAACAGTTGCTGCTACTATCATACTCAATGTATGCAAAGAAAACAGACTTGCAGGAGGGAGAGTAAATGACTTGTCCAATGGCTAATCAGTGACCAAGCCTCAAACCCAGGCAGTTGGATGCCAAAATTTGTACCTTCAGCCACTATATATACATGGCCTTACCTACAAAGTTCAAGTGCTTATATCATGAATTATTGTAGGAAAAGCAAACCACAGAAAAGGAAGATGGCTTGACAGAGACCTTTTGGAATCTCCCAGATCTTTGGCACCAGCTACTTAATCAAAAGGTGACCCACAGATCATTGGCTTTCTCCCAGAGCAGTTTGGATTTTCCTCTTGGCTGAGTCATTCACTCTTGGGTTTGATCTGGTGCCAGCCTGATTCTGGCTGGGCTCAGCTGGGAAGGAGCAGACATACAGGTTCAGGCTGGTGTGCTGGGGTCAGCTGGACACCAGCCGATCTAGGCTGTCTGCCCTTCCCTTTCTTGCATCAGCTTGTTGTTACAAACCTTCCAAAATAATAGTGGCGACTACTGGAAAAGGATGAGAAAACTTACGTAGGTTACACTATAAATTTCTCAAGATTCAGTTCCATGTTGTGTGTGGCTTCATCGATAGGATATGCACTAGTGGCATGATTGAGAGACCCTGGCATTGTTTAGAAATTGGGCTGTGACAGGGTAGTAAAATGGTGTTCAGGGCATGTTAAGAGAAGAAATTGTGAAAAGTGAAGTTAATTCTTTACATCTCAGTATTGTCAAAAATCAATCCTACATCTTATCCTCATTTTCTAGAATAGATATAGACAACATTTTTCCTTCCTCCCATACACCCTCCCTCCTTCCTCATATCTCTTTGTTTAACAGATTTATTGACATAAATCATATGTCATACAATTCATCCATTTAAATTGTATAATTTTTTGTTTTTTTAGTATTATATTTAGGGTTGGATAACCATTACCACTACCTAATTTGAGAATAGTTTTGTCACCCAAAAGAGAAACCCAGTAGCAGAAACACCCTGTAGCTCCCCACCTCCCCATCCCCCACACAGCCCTAGGTAACTAGTAATTTGCTTTCTATTTCTATTCTGGACATTTTGTATAATGGAATTATACAATATATGGTATTTTTGTGACTGGTTTATTTCCCTTAGCATGTTTTCAAGGTTCATTTGTTCTGTAGTATGTATCAGTGCTTGATTCCTTTTTATTGCTAAGTAATATTCTATTGTGTGGACATACTACATTTTATTGGTTGGTTGGTAGACATTTGACTGGTCTCCACGTTTTGGCTACTGTGAATAATGTTGCTGTGAACATTCTTGCACAGACTTCCGATCAAGATGAAGGCAAAGGTAGACATGCTTCACCTCCCTGCACAGCCATAAGGATTACAACTAACCTCAAAACAAAAACACCCAGAACTGCCAGAAAATCAAACTGTATAGATGTCTGACAACCAAAGGTTTAAAGAAGTCATATTCATCTAGACGAGTAGGAGGGGAGGAGTTGGGGATTCGAGGTGAAGAGGACATAGTGTGGTGGTGGCAAGGCAGCGGTGGCAGAGACATGGCTGGCCGAACAGGTTGTCCCACATTCAAGTGTGATGAATAAAATTGGGAGGGATACCTTGGGAGCAAACAATCCCAGTCCCAGGCCAGACCATGTAGCCCAGGGTTTGAACTCTGGGAAAATAAAGCCTCATGATTTCTGGCTATAAAAAACAGTGGTGGTAGGAGCGGTGGAAGAAACCACCAGTCTCTTGGAGAGTCCATTTAAAAGACTCACATGGTCCTAGAACAAAATGCAAACCCATCCACTCTGGGAATCACCACCAGGGCAGCAGCAAGAGGGGTACCAGTTGCATATGGGAAGGGGTGTGAAGTGACTGGAAGTGGGATGAGAGCTGAACAAGCCTCAGTGGCATTGTTCCTTCTCCAACTTCTTGCCACATATATAGCCACAAAGTGGCGAAGTGGGTTGTCCTGCCCTGGCAAATAGCTAAGGATCTGTCCAATACAATGTAACAGGTGTGCTAAGACAGGGAGTCAAAGCAGCTCTCCCTAACACAGAGAAACAAACACAGGGAGGCTGCCAAATCGAGGAGAAAAAAGAAATATGACCTAATGAAAGAACAGAATAAAACTCCAGAAAAAGAATGAAGCAAAATGGAGATAGCCAACCTATCACATGTAGAGTTAAAAACACGGGTGATTCAGATGCTCAGAGAACTCAATATAGCAAAAGCATAAAGGAAGAAATCAAGGCTACACTAAGTGAAATAAGGAAAAATCCACGAAGAACCTATGGTTAAGGGAAGGAAGCCAGGGTTCAAATCAAAGATTTGGACCAAAGGAAGAAACGGAGAACCAGAACAGAAAGAAGAAACAAAAATTTTAAAAAACAAGGAAAGAATAAGACGACTCTGGGACATCTCCAAAAGTGCCTATATCTGAATCATAGGGATGCCAGAAGGAGAAGAGGAAGGACAAGAAATTAAAAACTTATTAGAAAAAATAATGAAAGAAAAGCTCTATAATTTGTCAAAGAAAATAGACATACAAGTCAAGGAAGGCACACAGAGTCCCAAACAAATTGGACCAAAGATGACCACACCAAGACACATCATAATTAAAATGTCAAAGGTTAAAGATAGAGAATCTTAAACGCAGCAAGAGAAAAGAAGAGAGTTACCTACAAAGGAGTTCCCATGAGACTATCAGCTGATTTCTCAAAAGAAACATTGCAGACAAGAAGGGACTGGCAAGAATATTCAAGGTGATAAAAGCAAGGACATACAACCAAGATTAGTCTATCCAGCAAAGCTTATCACTTAGAATGAAAGGGCAGATAAAGTGTTTCCTAGACAAGGTAAACTAGAGGAGTTCATCATCACCAAGGTATTATTATATAAAATGTTAAAGGGGCTTTTTTTAATGAAAAAGAAGAATATCAAAACTATGAACCATAAAATGACAGTAAACTCACAACTATCAATAATTCTAAAAACAAAAACAAACTAAGCAAACGACCAGATCAGAAACAGAATCATACATATGGAGATCACATGGAGGGTTATCAGCTGGGAGGGGGAAGAGGGAGAATGGGGAAAAGATGCAGGGATTTAGAAGCATAACTGATAGGTACAAATAGGGGAATGTTAAGAAAAGTGTAGGAAACAGAGAAGCCAAACCCATGGACATGAGATAATGGGGAGGATTGCTGGAGGGAAGGTGGGGAACCAGGCAGAGGGGGGAAAAGGGGGAAAAATTGGGACAATTGTAATTGCATAATCAGTATAATATACTTAAAAACAAAAATAATAATAAATTAAAAATTAAAATTGTGCACAGGTTTTTGCAGATTTTTATGTGGATAAAAATTTATGTGGGTATTTATCCATGTAAAAACCTGTGCATGAATATTCGCAGCAATATTTTTATTTCTCTTGGTAATGTGTGTAGGAGTAGAATTGCTGGATCATATGGTGACTCTATGTTTAACTATATGAGGAAGTACCAAATTATTTTCTTTTTAAAATTTAACCTTCATTGTATTTTTTTTCCATCACCATTTAGTCCCTTATACTGCTCCCCCAGCAATCACCCCACTGTTGTCCATGCCCATGAGTCCTTTTACCTTTTTGCTCAATCCATCCATCCCGTAACCCCCACTTACTAGCTGTCATCTTCTCTGCATCTATGAATCTGTCTGTGTTTTGCTTCTAAGTTCAGTTTGTTCACTGGATTCCACAGTGAAATCATATGATATTTGACTGGCTTATATCACTTAGCATAATGTTCTCCAGGTCCATCCATACTGTTGAAAATGTTAAAATTTTTTCTTTTTTTTTTTTTTAACAGCCGAGTAGAAATCAAAAGATACCTTGTTCTTTTGAATTAGTGTTTTGGGTTCCTTCATATATATTCCCAGAAGTGGGATTGCTGGGTCAAAAGGCAGATCCATTTTTAATTTTTTGAGGTATCTCCATACTGCTTTCCACAGTGGTGGCATGTATCTGCAGTCCACCGACAGTGCAAAAGTGTTCCCATTTCCCCACATCCTCGCCAGCACTTGTTTGTTGATTTATTGATGATAGCCATTCTAACAGGTGTGAGAATGTATCTCATTGTGGTTTTCATTTGCATTTCTCTGATGATTAGTAATGTGAGCATCTTTTTATATGTCTATTGGCCATTGGTGTGTCCTCCCTGGAGAAGCGCCTATTCAGGTCCTTTGCCCGTTTTTAAATTGGGTTGTTTGTTTTTCTTGGTGTTGAGTTTTGTTAAGTACTTATTAAAATTTGGATATTAACCCCTTATCAGGTGCACCAATGAATATGTTCTCCCAAAACGTGGATTATCTTTTTATTGTGTTGATGATTTCCTTTGCTGTACAAAAACTTTTTAGTTTGACATAGTCCCATTTGTTTATTTTTTCTTTTGTTTCCCTTGTCTGGGGAAATATACCTGATAAAAAATTTCTACAAGCAATATCTGAGATATTGCTGCCTGTGTTTTCTTCTAGGGTTTTTATGGTTTCAAGTCTAATATTATGTCTTGAATCCATTTTGAATTTATTCGTGTGTGTGGTGTAAGAAGGTGGTCTAGTTTCATTTTTCTGCATGTATCTGTCCAACTTTCCCAACACCATTTATTGAGAAAACTCTCGTTAGCCCATTGTATGTGCTTGCTTCTTCTGTTGAATATTAATTGACTATGAAGGTATGCATTTATTCCTGGGCTCTCTATTCTGTTCCGTTGATCTCTGTGTCTGTTTTTATGCCAGTACCAGGCTGTTTTGATTAGTATGACCTTGTAATATAGTTTGATATAGGTAGCGTGATTCCTCCAACTTTGTTCTTCTTAGAATTGCTGTTGTTATACGGGGCCTTTTGTGATTCCCTATAAATTTTTGAAATATTTGTTATAGTTCTGTGAATTACATCATTGGAATCTTGATAGGAATTTCATGGAATCTTGATGGAAATTGTATTGAATTTATAGATGGCTTTGGGTAGTGTGTACCTTTTAATGATGTTAATTCTTCCTATCCATGAACTTGGTGTGTTCTTCCACTTCTTTGTATCTTCTTCAATTTCTTTCTTCAGTATCCTATAATTTTCCATGTACAGGTCTTTTACATCAGTGGTTAGATATATTCTTAGGTGTTTTATTCTTTTTGAAACAGCTGTGAATGGGATTGTTTTCTTAATTTCCCTTTCTGTTAGTTTGTATTGACACATAAAAATACAACTGTTTTCTGGATGTTAATTTTGTATCCTGCTACTTTGCTGAATTCCTTTATCAGTTTCAATAGTGTCTTGGTGGAATCTTTGGGATTCTCTATACTTCATGTCATCTGCAAATAAAGACAGTTTTATTTCTTCCTATTGGGATATCTTTTATTTCTTCTTGTCTGATTGTTGTGGCTTGGGTTTCCAGTACTATGTTGAATAAAAGAGGTGAAAGCAGACATCCCTGTCTTGTTCCCAATCATAAGGGGAATGCTTGTAGTTTTTGCCTGTTGAGTATGATGCTGGCAGTGGGTTTGTCATATATGACCTTTATTATGTTAACTATGTTCCCTCTATTCCCACTTTACTGAGTTTTGATCATATATGGGTGCTGGATTTTATCAAAAGCTTTTTCTGCATCTATTGATATGATCATGTAGTTTTTATCCTTCATTTTGTTTATGTGGTGAATTACACATATTGATTTGCGAATGTTGTGCCAACTTGCATTCCCAAAATAAATCCCACTTGATCACGGTGTATGATCTTTTTGATGCATTGCTGTATTTGGTTTGCTAATATTTTGTTGAGGATTTTAGCATCTATGTTCAGCATGGATATTGGCCTATAATTTTCTTTCTTTGTATTATCTTTATCTGGTTTTAGAATTAGGATAATTATGGCCTTGTAAAATGAGTTTGGGAGTCTTCCTTCCTCCTGAATTTTATGAAATAGTTTGATAAGGAGAGGTGTTAGTTCTTCTCGGAATGTTTGGTAAAATTCACCTGTGAAACCATCTGGTTCAGGGCATTTGTTGGGAGTTTTTTGATTACTGCTTCAATTTTTAGGTGTAACTGTCTATTCAAATTCCCTGATTCTTCCTGATTTATTTTTGGGAGATTGTATGTTTCTAGGAATTTGTCCATTTTGTTCAGGTTGTCCAGTTTGTTGGCATATAATAGTTCATAATATTTTCTTACAATCCTTTGTATTTCTTTGGTGTCAGTTTTTATTTTCCTCTTTTATATTTCAGATTTTATTTATATGTGTCCCTCTCTTTGTTTCTTGATAAATCTGGTTAACGTTTTGTCGATCTTGTTTATTTTTTCAAAGAATCAGCTCTTGGATTCATTGATCTTTTGTATGTTTTTTTTTTAGACTTTATTTCATTTATTTCTGCTCTGATCTTTACTGTTCCCTTCCTCCTACTTACTTTGAGCTTTGTTTGTTTTTCTTTTTCAAGTTGCTTTAAGTGTGAAGCTAGATTGTTCATTTGAGCTTTTTCTTCTTTTTTGAGATAGGCCTGTAATGCTATGAATTTCTCCCTTAGGATTTCTTTCCCAGTGTCCCACAGATTTCAGATGGTTGTGTCCTCATCTTCACTTGTTTCAAGGTATCTTTTGATTTCTTCTTTCATCTCATTGTTGACCTATTCGGTGTGTCATAACATGTTATTTAGCTTCCAAGTCTTTGCATGTTTTTCAGCATTCCTCTTGTGATTGATTTCTGTTTTCTGAGCATTGTGGTCAGAGAAGATACTTGATAGGATTTCAGTCTTCTTAAATTTATTGAGACTTGTTTTGTGTCCCATCATGTAGTCTGTCCTAAAAAAACTTTCCATATGCACTTGAAAAGTATGTATAGTCTGCTGCTTTGGGGTGAAATGCTCTGAAGATACCAATTAAATCCACTTGGCCTAGTGTACTATTTAAGGCCACTGTCTCCTTGTTACTTTTCTGTCTGGAAGATCTATCCATTGAAGTCTATGGGGTGTTAAAATCCCCAAGTATGTCTGTATTTCTGTTGATTTCTCCTCTTATGTCCATCAAGATTTTCTTTATCTAGTTAGGTGCTCCTATATTGGGTACACCTAAATACATAAATACTTGTTGGATTGTTCCCTTCATCATTATGTAGTGTTCTTTGTCTCTTACTATAGTCTTGGTTTTAAACTCTATTTTGTCAGGTATAAGTACTACTACCCCAGCTTTTTTTTTTCTTTTCCATTTGCATGAAATATCCTTTTCCTGCGCTTTACTTTTAGACTGTGTGTATCTTTCGATCTTAAATAGGTCTCTGGGAGGGAGCAAACATATGCATCTTGTTTTATTACCCATTCAGGAACCCTATGTGTTTTGGTTGGATTATGTAAGCCAATTACTTTTAAGGTGATTATTGATAGATACATATGTAGTGCCATTTTATTGTTAGACTGTTTTCCTATGTTTTTTTTCCTTTTCTTTCTCTTCTTCTTCTTCTTAAAACAAGCCCGTTAACATTTGTTGCAGTACTGGGTTGGTGTTAACAAACTCCTATAGTTTTTTTTTTCCTCTGGGAAGCTCCTTATTTCTCCTTCGATTTTAAATGATAGCCTTGCTAGGTGAAGTAGCCTTAGCTGTAGGTCCTTGCTTTTTGTCACCTTCAATATTTCATGCCACTCCCTTCTGACCTGAAATGTTTTGTTGAGTAATTTGATGACAGTCTAATTGGTGCTCCCTTGTGGGTTACTTACTATGTGCTTTTCTCTTGGGAGTTTCAGGATTCTCACCTTATCATTTTAATTATGATGTGTCTCAGTGAAGGCCTCTTTGGGTCCGACTTGTTTGGAACTCTCTGCGTTTTCTGAACTTGGGTGACTTTTTCCTTCACCAGATTAGGGAACTTTTCAGTTATTATTTCTTCAAATAGGTTCTTGATTCCTTGCTCACTCTCTTCTTCTGGTATTCCCTTGATGTGGATGTTTTTATGTTTCATGTCATCCAAAATGTTTCTTAAGCTCTCCTCATTTTTTAAAAATATATTTTATTGATTATGCTATTGTAGTTGTCCCATTTTTTCCTCCCCTTTATTACCCTCTGCCCTGCACCCCCCTTCCCACTAGCATTCCTACACTTAACTTCATGACCATGGGTCATACATATAAGTCCTTTGGCTTCTCTATTTCCTGTACTATTCTTAACCTCCCCCTGTCTATTTTGTACCTACCTTTTATACTTCTTATTCCCCGTACCTTTTTCCCCATTCTCCTCTCCCCATCCCTGCTGTTAACCCTCTATGTGATCTCCATTTTGTGATTCCGTTCTTGTTCTGCTTGCTCAGTTTGTTTTTCTTTTTGTTTTTTTTAAGTTCAGTTGTTGATAGTTGTGAGTTTGTTGTCATTTTACTGTTTGTATTTTTGATCATCTGCTTTTTCTTAGATTAGTCCCTTTAACATTTCATGTAATAAGGGCTTAGTGATGCTGACATCCTTTACCTTTCCTTTATCTGAGAAACACTTTATCTGCCCTTCCATTCTAAATGATAGCTTTGCCGGATAGAGTATTCTTGGATGTAGGTCCTTGTCTTTCATGACTTCAGATACTTCTTTCCAGCCCCTTCTTGCCTGTAAGGTTTCTTTTGAGAAATCAGCTGAGTCTTTTGGGAACTCCTCTGTAGGTCACTGTCTCCTTTTCTCTTGCTGCTTTGAAGATTCTTTCCTTATCTTTAATCTTGGGTAATGTAATGATGATGTGCCTAGGTGTGTGCTTCCTTGGGTCCAATTTCTTTGGGACTCTCTGTGCTTCCTGGACTTCCCAGAACTCTGTTTCCTTTGCAAGATTGATGAAGTTCTCCTTCATTATTTATTCAAATAAGTTTTCAATTTCTTGCTCTTCCTCTTCTTCTGGCACCCCCATGATTTGTATATTGGAACCTTTAAAGTTTTCTCAGGGGTTCCTCAGTCTCTCCTCATTTTTTTTGAATTCTTGTTTCTTCATTCTGTCCTGGTTGAATATTTATGCCTTCTTTCTGCTCCAAACCACTGATGTGAGTCCCGGTGTCCTTCCCTTCACTGTTGGTTCCCTGTATTTTTTTTTTTTTTCATTTCACTTTGCACAGCCTTCACTTTATCCTCCATTTTGCAACCATACTCTGCCAATTCTGTGAGCATCCAGATTACCGGTGGTTTGAACTCTGCATCTGTTAGGTTGGCTCTCTCTTCATTGCTTAATTCTGTTTTTGGAGCTTTGATCTGTTTTTCCCTTTGGGCCATATTTTTTTTTGACTCAGCACACCTGTTATGTTGTGAGGGGTGGAGCCTTAGATATTTGTCAGGGCAGGGCAACCCATGTCACTGCCTTTGGTGCTGCATGTGGGGGAGGGCTCTGAGAGAGAACAATACCACCTTCTTTGCTCTTGGCCTGCTCTCAGTCACTTCTCCTGCTACCCACAAGCAAATAGCCCCTTCTGGTGCTGATTCCAGGGCGGGTGGGTTTGTGTACATTCCAGGACCCTGTGCGTCGCTCAAATGAACTCTCCTGTGAGACTGGCAGTTTCTCCCACTACCACAACCCCCCACAGGTGTTTGTTGGTAGTGGTTTTGAGGCCTCTTTTCCTGTGCTGGAACCCTGGGTTGCACAGTCTGCCTCACTCCCTAGTTGTTTCTCCCAGTTTATCCACATGCAAATATGGGACTGTCTGGTCTGCCAGTCACTGCCTTGCCTACCCTGATCCACCAGCCGCAGCCTTGCCATGCATTCCCTGTACCCCGGCTGCCCATCTCTGCCCCTCCTACCTGTCTGGATGAATGTTTCTTTAACTCCTCAGTTGTCAGACACCATTCAGTTCAATTTTCTGGTGGTTGCGGTTGTTTTTTGTTTTTAAATTTGTTGTTGTTGTCATTCTTTTTGTTGTATGAGGAGACAAAGTATATATACCTACCTCTCTATCTTGACCAGAAGTCACTTTCCTCATTTTTTAAAATTAATTTTTCTTTTTACTGCTCTGTCTGGGTGTTTTTTCTATCTTGTCTTCCAAAGCATTGATTCTGTCCTCTGCTTCATCTAACCTACCGTTTATTCCTTCTATTGTATTATTTATCTCAGAAATTGCATTCTTTGTTTCCGACTAGTCCTGTTTTATGGTCTCTATGTCTTTTTTCATGCTGTTGACTATCCTTATAATCATTAATCTAAACTCTCTATCTATTTGTTTCCATTTCACCTAGTTCTTCTGGAAAATTCTCTTGTTCTTCATTGGGGTATATTTCTTTGTCTTCCCATTTGGTGCCTCTGTATTTTCCACCTCAGAAGTTAAACTAATCAGTCACCAAGCCAATCAGTTGTTGATTTAATGAAGGTGTAATCAGCAGTCTGGCTTATGCACCACCGTGTAGGGCAGAGTAATTCCTGTGGGCAGACCTATTGTTTTCCCACAGACTTATGCCACTTGGAGGGGAGTACTCTGCCTGAGAAAGGTGTCTCCTGCATGATGGGGAATGACTCAGTATAGGGATCCTGGTAGCTGTTTCTTCTGTCCTCTCCCCAGAACCACCATCCCCAGACTCTCCTCACATGTCTCTAGTTCACTCTGACCCTACTCTGCTGGAGCCCAGAGTAAGTGGCTGCAAATGAAATTTTGTGTGTTGGCCCTTTAAGAGGCTCTATACATCTCCAGCTGTCTGTCCCTGGAAGACAGAAACCCTGCCGCTTTTCATAGTTGGATGCTATCTGGCTTTCTTTCTGGCTTGGTACTTTAGGCTGGGGAGACCAGTTTGGGGTTTAGATCCTACACTTCTCCAGGGGAATCCCCTGGCCGCTGAAATATCCCTATGGACATCAGCGACCACCTGTGGGAGCCCAGCCAGCTGTCTCATGCCTCCTCCGCACTCTACCAATCACATTGTGTTAAAGTGGTTTCTTCTGTCTGTACTTATAAGACTTCTCTCCATCTAGTGTTTGGTTGGTTATTCAAGATGATTTCTCTACAATTTAGTTGTAATTACAGATTGGTCCTGGGAGGAGGTTAGTGGAGGTTAGTGTAGCCTCCACTTACTCCTCTGCTATCTTGGATCTCCTCCCAAACTATATTGCAAAGTGTCTATGCCATTTTACATTCTGTTATTCTTAGATCAGCCCCGCGATCCTTCTAGTAAGTAGTGAAGTGCTGGTCCACTCAAGGCCATGCATGGGCACTGTACCTAATTGTCCTTTCAATTTCAGGAGTGGCACTTTCCCGCCACTTTGGGAGAGCTTCATACATATATTTGATGGTGTGCCACTAATAAAAGCTACAGTTCTTTCAAAAGCAGAGATATTTTTCTAAAATAAGACCTTCCCAGGTCTTATCTTTCCTGCATCAGCCTTCTGTGGGCCTGCATGGACATTTAGAGGGGATCCTGCAGCAAAAAAAACAGCCATCCAAACTGTGGAAGTGACATGGAGGACTTTCTGTGGTTTTATGTTACTGGAACATCCTTTGTTTCAGTCCGCTTTCAGTAGTGTTATTGTTCTTAAAAAGAGCCGCCACAGCTCCCAACAGAAAAAGAAATCCTGAGGCATTCTAGGATGCTGATTGGGTTCTTGCACAACCCAGTAGGAGGGAAAATAATGCTTTCTGTTCCTGCAGAGCCAGGGTAATGAATGGCACAGAGGTCCAGAAGTGCCTCTGGCTATATCAGCCGCCTGCTGCAGTGCTCTGGGAGACGCAGCCAAGCAAGGCACCTAGGTGGACCCCTGCTCCTGGGGCAGGAACTGGCCTTCACAGCTAACTGGCTTCTTCAGAATCCACCTTCAGGGAGGAAAGGTATGGCAGCACCAACAGGAGGCTTTGCTTTGTGTATTTTAAAGTAGTTGGAGATATAAAATTACAAAGGGAACAATCAGAGCTGCAGATGTCGACTAAAGAAGTTAGATCTTTCCCTCTTTAATTACAAAAAATGTCATTACAAAAGCAGTACATGTAATATGATAAAAATTTTAGGAAAAAAAACAATAGAGAAAAATTCATAAAACCCAATCTTCTGTAAATTACCTTGTTAATATGTTGTTCTTATATTAATTATGTTTTATCAAAAAATTATGTATTATTAAATATGGGGTCATATGTACATAGTATTTTGAAACATTTTTTTCACTTAATACAGTCATCCGTCAGTATCTGTGGGGGCTCATTCCAAGACCCCCATGAATACCAAAATCCACTGTGCTCAAGTCCCTAATATAAAATGGAATAGTATTGTGTATAACCTACACACATTCTTCCATATACTTTAAACCATCTCTAAATTACTCATAATATCTAATACAATGAAAATCCTGAATGAATCATGGTTAAACAGTATTGTTTAGGGAGTAATGAGAAGAAAAAAAGTCTGTACATGTTCAGTACAGATGCAACCATCATAACTACATAGTACAAGTCAGCAATAATACAACTTTTTTTTCCTGAATATTCTCCGTCTGAGGTTTGTTGCATCCTCATATACAGAACCCAGGAATACAGAATGTCAACTGTATGTTATGAATGTTTTTGCATATGTATTCTTTAACTATTCTAAAGTGTTGTTCTAATAGTTGCAGTTGTCCTTTGATCAGCAATCCCTAACCCTTAATGAGTACTTTGTGCCAGGCATTGTGTTCCATACTGTCTTGTTTGGATTATCTTGCCACATTATCACTGAAGCTTGTGTGTCATTTTTCTCCATTTTAAAGAGGGGGCAGATTGGGGGACTGAGGTTAGTTATGTAACTGAACATTAAGCCAGCAGGATTTGTGGGAATGATCTTGAAGCTACTTGATTTCTGTATGCCCTCACCCTTAAATATGCTCACTGTGGCCGGGTTCTCCCTGCACTTGGATGGAAACTGGGCTAGTCCCATGACTTTTCTGGTTAATTTTAGGTAAAGTTGTGTGGGTCACTCCAAATAAAAAAATATGGTCTAAATTCCACAAAATTGTTGACTTTATATAATAGTCAAAACTCAATTTTTACCCAAAGATTAGAGTCTCCCCACTGCTTGCTGAAGCCTGCCTCTTGTAGGAAGCCTGCAGAGGGCAAAGGAGGGCTGGAGAGGCCTCTTCTCTCTAACTCACCATGTTTCCCACTAATATAGCATCTACTTAGCTTATTATTAATTAGCTTTTTTTTTTAAAACCTGCTAGTGTCTTATTATTTAGCTATATTTCTACTCCTGAAACTGGGGCCAGGGTAGAGGGGAATAGTTGGGGGAGCATAAAGTCTGTACTTGACCACTACAGTCATGGGATGGCTCCTGTTCTGTAGCTGGATTCTTCATGGTGTGAGCTTGGAGCTTCTTCAGAAGTTCCTGTCAATGGGACTTCTCACTTGCACTCCCACAACACAGGTATGCATCCTGCAACTTTGTAGACTAAGTCATTTTCCCTTCCAGGTGGCCTGTGGGAAAATCCTATGATAAAATGTCCCAACTGTGTGTGTCAACTGACTGCCAGTGCAGCCCACCTTTTCTTCAGCCCATTCAGCGGCAGTTGGTCTGCCCATCATGTCCTTCAGATTTCTTAGTCAAGAATCACTCACTAGTCCACTGTGTCCACTAACTGTGGAAACTCATGTGAACGGGCAGCTCCCACTTGTCCTCTTAGGGGCGGACTGGCTTGCCATCATTCTCATTGAGGAAATCTTCAGAAAAATCCTTTCTTATATCTATTTTTTTAACCCTTTTATATCTTCGTCTTGAGTGAGATCTTCAAATGTCATTTAACCAGTGCTTGCCCACCTGCTTTGACAGTCTTACAAGAGGAGCTCCTTTGGAATGTGCCTTCCATTGTCCTCATGCCTCAGATGTCCCATGCAACATAAATCTGCTTGAGGCCATGCAGCGACTGGGATGAGGCCCTGGGACTGCAGCAACCTCACCCCAGATCTCAAGACTGACCTCTCTTTTTTGTAGCCAATTCTTTAATGTTGGTCATTTAAAATTTTATCCAAGATTTTATCATTATAAATGATGCGGCAAAGTTCACCTTTATTGTTTTTTAGCATATTTATGACTTCCTTTCAGTAAATTCCTTGAAAAGGTTTGCTAGGTCAAAGGTAAAGCTACTATCTTTTTAATCAAAAAGCATACATTTTAGAATTTGAAAATGATTCGTTTATGATGGCCATTCTGACTGGTGCAAAGTGGTATCTCATTGTGGTTTTAATTTGCATCTCTCTGATGGCTAGTGATGCTGAGCATCCTTTCATATGTCTCTGGGCCCTCTGTATGTCTTCTTTGGGGAAGTGCCTGTTTAGGTCCTTTGTCCATTTTTTAATTGGGTTGTTTGTCTTCCTGGAGTGCAGTCATCTGAGTTCTTTATATATTTTGGAGATCAAACCCTTGTCCGAGGTATCATTGGCAAATATGTTTTCCCATATGGTTGGTTCCCTTTTCATTTTGCTGTTTTGTTTTGTTTTTTTTTTTTTAGCTGTTCAGGAGCTTCTTATTTTGATGAATTCCCATTTGTTTATTCTTTGCTTTATGTCCCTCGCTCTAGGGGGAATATGTGGAGAAAAGGGAACCCTAGTACACTATTGGTGGAAATTCAGACTGGTGCAGCCACTGTGGAAAACAGTATGGACTTTCCTCAAAAAACTAAAAATGGAACTGCCTTTTGACCTGGCAGTTCCTCTGCTGAGATTATACCCTAAGGATCCTGAAACATCAATTCAAAAGAACCTATACACACCAATGTTCATAGCAGCACAATTTACAATAGCCAAGAATTGGAAGCAACCTAAGTGCCCAACAGTAGATGAGTGGATTAAAAAACTATGGTACATTTACACAATGGAATACTACGCAGCAGAAAGAAAGAGTGAGATACTACCCTTCACAACAGCATGGATGGAACTGGAGAGCATTATGCTGAGTGAAAAAAGCCAGGTGGTGAAAGACAGATACCATGTGATCTCCCAGATAAGTGGAACCTAACCAACAAAATAAACAAGCAAGCAAAATATAACCAGCAACACTGAAATAAAAAACAAACTGACAGTAACCAGAGGGGAGGAGAGGGGGAAAACGGGAAAAGGAGGGGAAGGGTCATCAAGGAACATTCATCAAGGACCCATAGACAAGCCAAATGGGGGAAGGATTGAGGGTGGGAGGTGGGGACAGATAGGGCTGGAGAAAGTGGTGGCTGGAAAATGGTGACCAAAAAAAAAAAAAAATAGGGGGCGGCTAAGAATAGTATAGGAAATTCAGAAGCCAAAGCACTGATATGTACAACCTGTAAACATGAACAAAGAGGTGTGGGTATGATGGGATGTGGTGCAAGGTGGAGGGGATAAAGGGGAGAAAAAAATGAAATAACTATAATAGCATAATCAATAAAATATACAAAAAAAAAGAATTTGAAAATGAGAACCTGTGATTCCCAGCTTTAGGAATATGATTTCTCTTTGCAATGTGTTGCTTTTTTCTGAGTAAACCATCAGCATGCATAGACCATCCCCTCTTTTACTCTCAGATATAGGTTTTTAAGAGAGATAATCAGGTGTGAAAAATGGCAAAGTCTTCCTTTTTCCATTTGTCTCTAACTCTACTGAATCTTTGCTTTGTGCCTCCACTCCACATAATGGGATAAAAAGTAGTCTCCTGCCCTCCTCCAATTCCAGGTGAATTTAACTATTTCAAATTCACATGGAGTCAATTCAGGAATTTTCCCTCTTCATTTTTGGTTAGGGAAGACATCCCAGTTCTCTGGCACTCAAAGAGTGTCATGGCATCATGGAGAGCAGGGAGGCCATTGCTTGGTGACTGGGTAGTTCTGGTCCTCACAGACATCCACTGAGTTTCAGAACTTCAGCTTGTCCTTAGCCTTCCCTTGCCTTGCCATTCGCATCCCCAAAGATCCCTCAGAGCTTGCAGTGAGGGTGTTCCCTGCTCACAGCCTTGAGGCCTCTTTGGATCAGGCATCTTCTCTGGAATGCTCTCTGTCCCTCACCCTCTTCCCTTCTCTCCCCCATCACCTTGTGCTTTGTGAAGCTCATGACCTGACTCATTTTCTTTCTTGCCCTGGTGCTACCCTCAGGTACCTCCACACTTCTCAGAACAGGTGGCAGAGAGAGACATCTCCATGAGGCACAGTCCCCTAGATTCACATATTCTCCAGAACATCTGTGCGGGACCCTGCCCTGTGCCTCTACTTTTATGGCCTTACCCAGAGAGAAGGAGAAGCCTATATTGCATTTATCTCTCTGATTTCCTTCTCCTTCCAGTCTTGGGACAATAAACTTTGCTACCAACATGTATTCTTCAGAAATCTGTCATTTAAGGCATCAACTCCGACTTTTGGTACTCTAAAGTCAGGCTTTTCTGAGAGTCAAAAAGCTTCTAGCAACCCACTGTCTTGAAATGAAAAAGCAGAAAAGTGACCTGCTTGCCCTCCTATAGCATAACTACCCAACGGCCCGTGTCCCCTGGCTGCTGTCTGTGGGGTCAGGAGGGATCAGGAGTCAATAGGGACTTGACAGGAATGAAACATGTCTGTTAGCATGAAATAGTATACCACCGTGATTACAACAATAATATACACACAGATCACAGACCAAGAAGACCCCTTGTGGGGCTGGCTCACTCCCTCTGGTCCACGGAGGAATGATAGAAACATAGCTCCATCCATTATGTGGTAGTTTTACATCAATAAATCCATATTATTATGAAGTGTTACAAGTCTGACTTTTAGGTCTTTCCTTGAAAGCTTTTAGATGTTATGTGCACTAATAAATTTTAGTTTTAAGTAGTAGAATATGCTTCCTTGGAAGACATGAAAGACTAGGGAAAAAACCCAAAGGACCTAGAGGTTTTACATTCAAATTGAGGTCAGGTGGTCTACGGCCATGCTACCCTGAATGCAGCCTATCTTACCTGATCTTGGAAGCTAAGCCTGGTTACTACTTGGGTGGAAGCTCAGGTGGATTAAGTCTTTCACAATTTAGTCATTTTAATAAAGCCATTTAAGTTCAGTTATTATCATTATTTGTATACTCACCAAATCTGAAGGGAAATGGCATTTGTGTTTATCCGAGGCAAAGTGTTAAATATGGGCCTTGGAAATTGAAGTGCCACTGTCTGGAAGAGTGGTCTTTTGTCCCCCTGCCAGCTTGACCCAGGGGCAGGGGTTTGCCCCCACTGTGGTTTGCCCCTGGTAGAAAATCAGCTTGAGGCCCCCAGTCCTTCGTCCTCATGCTGCTGTTTTCTGGGGCTGAACCTCTTTAAGGAAGCATAAAAACCTTTACATTATATGTTGCCTCAAGGCCATTAAACTTAGTCAAGATTCCTGATGTCATGATCTCCATAGTAACCAACTTAATAAACAAGAAGAAAACAAAAAGGATGACTTAAAAACAGAAAAAAAAAACAAATAACATATGGAAATAACATGAGTGCCATAAAACTTCTTTATTGCTACTTGTTTGAGATACCAAACATGACTCAAGTACAGTGCAGGAAGGTTTGAGCCATCCAGGTGGTTGAAGCACATGCTAATAAACATAAATTACATACTATACCACTGCTCCTACTTCTTGCATTCTTTACTCATGTCCCAGTTTTTGTTTGTTTTAATATAATTCATTGCATTGAAATTATCACCATGGTAGTTATAATCGAGGCTATATGGTAGTTTATATATTTAAACATAAGGAGCCATGCTTCCAGGGAGCCAGCCTCAGGCAGCACTTTCTAATCACCATAGTGAAACCCTGCTGGTCAAATCCTCCCCACTGTTACCACCATGCTTTGAGCCTCAGTACAGTGCTTCCATGAAACCAGAGGTAATTGTTGATTTAAAAAATTGAACTGGGTATTATCTATCACAAGTTGTAATTTATGAGCAAGTCACAAAGATGGTTGGATTGTTTCCCATGGAATTATATACAGTTGACAGTTATTTTAATTTGTGTACCAGACAGCCTCACTCCTCACCCATTGGGTCTTGGGTCACTCTGTGTTGGTAGGACAGTGGCTAGTGGTCCCCCAGGCCATGTGACTTCTAAAAACTCACCACTCCCTGCATGTCACCAATAGAGAGAGACAGACACATCGACAGATGCACACCTGGGTGGTATGATTTACCTCAAAGGCAGGAGCAAATGCCAGGGGTTGGAGGAGTTTGGGCTGTTGGGCTCAACTCCTTGCCTACTGCCTTGCCCATGCCCTTGACTCTGCATCCCTGCTGTTTTTTCAGTTGGAGGCACCTGCCTCTCTTCCTCATGAGGATATCCCTACCATCTCCTCTCTCCTTGTGTGTTCTGCTCTGTGGGAGCTATTTGCTCTGGAGGACACTGCCTGGGGCCTCAGAAACATTGACCCCACTCAGAGCAGCCATGCTGAGACCCAGGTTCCCTTGCGCATGAAGAGAGACAGAACACAAGTGTCCTGGCTTCTCTTTCCCAGCTGACCCACCCTCTGGGCACCCACCCCCTTGGAGTGTACATGGTGGCTACAGTACACCAAACCCAAATTCTGAAAGATTATCCAGACCCTGAGAAATCAAATGCTTTTTTTTATGTTGTTATTTGACTATGGATTTATTTCAGCTGTATAGAAATATGCATGCACATGATGAAAACAGGAAGGAAATATATATATATAAACAAATATAGTTATGTTATAGTGCTAATGTTAGGGGAGTTTAAAAAATCTTTTAAAATATTATTGCCTTTGCAAAATAAAATATAACAATGCATTATGCAATGCATTTTTACTATTCAATTAGTCTCATTATATTTCTTTTAAAATAAAAAATGCTACAAATAAGAACAAGCAAAGTCAGGAGAAATATTAATAATAGGTAACATTTGTTAAGTTTTATACAGGAAAGGCACTATTATATATTCTTTATAAGAATTAGCTCATCAGTTCCCCCAAACCATCTATGGTTTTATTGATAAACCACATAGGTTTCAAACCCTAGTCTTCTCGAATGTTTCTGATGAATCTCTCTCTCTCTCTTTCTCCCTCTCTCTCTCTCTCTCTCTCACACACACACACACACACACACATACACACATACACTCACACAGAGTATGCACAGTCACCATCCAATATTGGCCCTGAAGAAATGCTCAAATTCTGCATTTCATATACATTTATACACAATCGACTCCCGAGGGCAATGGGTGACAAAAGCCTGATTCTGAAATTTCCTCTTCCTCCCTTTTGCCTCTCCTGTCCAGGTTACTCTGCCAAAAGCCAAGTGGGTTCATCACTCCCTGAACCTGCTTCTCTTTCTGACCACATCATTTGCCCAGGTGTTCTGTTCTTTGTCCTGAGCTTTATAATGTGCACCATGGTTTGGACCTGCCTTTCATGGAATCACTCCCTGCCCTTGCATGTACAGGTTTCTTTGCCCTGAATCCTGCCTCATCCCATGGGTGAGGGCCTATTCCTGGATAGAAAGTTTGGAGATGGAGACTGAATTTATATTATTTGTTCCATCAGTAGTTATTGTATATTGATCATGTGGTGAATCCTGCCCTTAGCACTGGGGCTGCAGTTGTAAAAACATGGGAAAATTGCTGCTGCCTGGTGCCTGCATTCTATTGGAGAAGTCTGACAATGGACAGACAGACAAGGACCCTCCATGCCAGGTGGCAGCAAGAAAAAAGCCCGGCAGGGAATGTAGAGTGAAGTGCAGGGGTCAAGAAAACTCTTTCAGTAAGGGTTATCTAAGCAGAAGCCTGATCTGGTGGGGCAGAGGGATGGTGTGAGGGTAGGAGGAAGGAGCTGATTTCGCATCTTCCTTCAAACCTGTCAGAAACCCAGCTTGTCCCTGGGGCTGCTCCTGGCCCCTGTGTGAAAACAACTCCTCCACATGGGCATATACTCAGTGGACATAGCATTGATGCTTTGGCTTTTATTTCACTTTTTAAAAAATTTATTTTTAATCCTCACCTGAGGATGTGTTTTTATTGATTTAAAGAGAAGGAGAGAGGAATGGGAGGGTGAGACTGAGAGACAGAGAGAGAGATAGAGAAACATCGATGTGAGAGAGAAACATCGATTTGTTGTCTCCTGTCCGTGCCCCAACCAGGAATCAGACCCTCAACCTTTCGGGTGTGTGGGATGAAGCTCCAACCAACTTAGCCAGGGCTATTTTACAATTAAAGAAAAAAAGAATTTCAAGCAAAAATCCCATCAAATACAATTAAAAATTTTCAAATTATGTTCTTAAAACAACCCCCTCCTTTTCTTTCAACCTTGCATATCTTGCTCAAAGCAGAGCTACAGCTACATGTGACTGTAACTCCCCTTCAAATGACAATTTCTATTTTTAATAAAGGAAAAACAGTGACCTCAGATAAGGGTTTAGAATTTTAGGAATCCAAATGTTTGAAAAAAAAAGTTAAATATTTTACCTAGATGGCAATTGGCTCCCCAGGAATTCCTAGGGAAGGCAGTGTATCTGTTTGAGAAAAAGTGACAAAGTAACTGCTTTTTTGAAGGCTCTGCTTAACAGATGTGTAGAGTATAGAAATCTATGTATTATTAAATAATTCCTTATAATACGCTCAAGAATAAGCAATTTGTAAGCCTGTTTACATTCTCACCATCTGGGTGCATTCTGTCACCCATCTGTTTCATGTAATTATGTAATTATCTATATAAGGAAAGAATAGGTGATATAATTAACAAGAAAAACTGAGCCATACTAAAGAGTAAAAATGACATACATCTGTTGAATTGCTTTTGTTTCTCTTCCTGCATTGTTCACTGTTTTTTCATTTCACAGTTGCACTCAGGCTGTCAGCTTGTATCACACCCTCAGGAGAGCTGTTTTTGCTGTGGTGCCCTCACTCCACCTCTCCCTCTCTCCCTCTCCCTCTCCTAGTATACAGGGGCAGAGTGATTAATAAAGTATAGAAACTGACACAGCTTTGAAAGAAATGAGCAAGGCCTTCTTGGGGTTATTCCTTGATTTTCCATTCTTGATAGTCATTTCGAGAACACGTAATACAACAGCTAGAACTCCAGGAAATATTTAGATTAATTAGTGACAGATGGAAGGACAGGACAAGCATGTGACCCCTTCATAGGATATTAGCTAAAGAAGCTGCTTTAGAAGAATTCCCATACTTGGTGCTTTTGTTTTAATGTGCAGGCCCAAGCAGTACGTTATTTCATAATAGTGCAAGTATCCCAGTGAGTTGGGGCTAACTTCCACATACTCCCACTAGAGGCAATCATTGGAGTAGTTCCTTGGTGTGATGAAGACTTGTGGGCGCACAACTGGAACTCGGATGACTTTCTCATACTATGCTACCCCCCACCACCACTCCCCCCTACTTAAGGACAGCACAGGGATGCACTTGTGTGTGGGGTCATGACAGCGATCTGCCCATTCCTGTGAGCCTTTGGATCTCCCCATCCAAAGGATAGGTGCTCCCCACAGAGGTTCTCCCCCATCATGTGACGAGGGAGCAACCTTTTAGACCCGTTTATATGATAATCACTATTGGAGAAAAGGCATTGAAATCTCAACACTTCCTTCCACCGATTCAACCATCGGTGGGAGGGCTCCCACTGCAGGCCTCCTGACAGGTTCTGTAGACCCTTCACCCCTCCCCACAGGGACAGGCCTTTCAGAGTACTCTCCCAAGCTCCCTGTTTAAGATGTATGCCTGGGGCTGGGATAAAACTATAGAACAGCCCTCACCAAGGAATTAAACCTCACTCACAGACTGAGCTAGAAACCTTAAAATAGTCATTTCTTGACTTCTGTCTACAACCAATTTTTTAAAACAGTACCTCTCACTAAATATGAAACTTACTGTGTTTACTCTTGCTAGGTGATCATTTTGTGTGTTGACATTATGTTGTTTTAAGAATTTGTCCTTATAGCATCCTGTGACAGAGCCTTTGAGCATATGGTCTAGGTGCAGACTTGTTTGCTGGTTGACTTGCAGGAGGAAGCTTGTTATAGGGCAGCACTGGCTTCCCTTCTTCATTGTTCTGTGTCCAGGAAGAAAATAAATAACTAGTTCACACCTAGTTTTTTTCTTTTTTTTCTTTGAATCAAACAGTATTCTTTGATAAATCCTCCATAAAACTAATGCTAATAACGATCTGTGTTTTGAATTATTTCCATGAATTTTTTTAAAGCAATGGATACCCGTAGGCCAAGCTTATAGCATCTGTCACAGGATGCTATGCTATAAGGAGGGCAGATTCTTAAAACAACATGATGTCAACACACAGAATGATCACCTAAGAGAAGGAAACACAGCAAGTTTAATATTTAGTGAACCTGTTTTTAGGCACTGTTTTTAAAAGTTAGTTTTAGGCAAAAGTCAAGAAATGACTGTATTTTAAGGTTTCTAGCTCTGAGCTTGTAGGAGAAAATTACTGGGCACCCTGTAGGGAAACTGTTTTACACTGGGCACACGGTAAGAAAACTATTTTAAAGGAGTAAGTAATGGGGACAAATGTGCCTAGATTACTCAAGGGATTTGGTTAGTTTTGATTTTATATTTGATTCCTTAATTCAAAGTTAAAATGATTTAGTTGCAACCATAACTGACTAATCCATTAAGGATTTAAAGGGAACAGTACCATTTGATTCATAAAGAATCTTTCATTTGTCATTTCTAGTTTTGAAAGTTTTTAACAATGATATTTTTCCAAGAAACATTTTAGTTTATATTTTTAAATATTTTTAACAAAAACATAGAGTGGTTGTTCCTCAAGAGAAAATTATTATAAAAGAGCTCTTTAGATATATATTATATTCAATTAAAAATAAAAATTTAAAAACCTTTGCGTTCTCTACTGAGCCATATTAAAAATCATTAAAGCTTAGACTAAATGATTTTCATTTAACTCTCAAAAGTAGCATTAATTTTTTAAAAGTGGTAACTCTTGCTTAAGATGCTGTTGTGCCTGTGATAAATGTTTAATGACTTGGTAGTACATGCGTGGCTTAAAATGCATTATTTATTGCACCTTCACTTGCCTAGCAAAGGTGATGATTTTATAGCCCCAGCAGTCATGCAAACACATTTATACCAAACCGGTGACTGATAATAAATTTCCTTACTGTAAATGTCAGTGGGTTTCATGTGTTGCTGCCATTACATCTTGTTTGGAAGCTGAACTCTACACAGTTATGGGAGGCGCCAGATGGTATCATTAACACAAACGCTGGGACTGTTTGCTGCTGACGTGCATGTGAGAAATTACCAGTACGGAGCCTGCCTTTGAACTGAAGCATAATGTCAGTTGGTGCACAGGTGTAAAGACAGCTCAATACACTTGCCTGTTCCCTTCCATCCCACCAAAGGGATTTCAGGGGATTTTTTTAAAAAATAATTTTGAGTTGAATATATACAGAGTGAGCAAAGGGGAACAATTTTTCAAGTACTCCTGAGTGATTTTGTATGGGGAAGTCTTAGACACCCTGTGAATCACCCCTCCCATTCCATATGTGGTTCCCCATGAATAGCAGGCCAGCTCCCCTTGTAGGCCTCCCAAGCATGGCACAGCCATTTGTGCTAAGCAGGATTGTTATTGCCATGTGGGTCTTTGTTGTTGTTTTATAACTTTAGATATTTTAAGTAAAAACTTAGTATTTTAGAAAAGTTTCCATCGAGAGCATGGAAACCTTTAGCGTTTCTAAAAAGTGCTATCAACATTATTAAGAACTGATCCAAAGAATTAGGAGAAGGAAAAAAGAAATTTTTTATACCAATTGTTTTCTATAAAATGGACTCTTCATTTCACAAGAATTAGCAGTGGAATGAAGGCCTTTATTTTTCATGCTCTGATGTGAAATATCTGAATGACTGAAAGTAGCCTCCCATGTTTTACTAAAATGTACCTCTACTTTTGTTTCACACTGGCCACTCCCATTTATTGTATTTCAGTTTCCTCCCTCTCAGGTTTCTACCTAGCTCTCTACCTTTCTTTTCATTTTAATTGAAAAAGAAGCTGCATTTGTTTTATTCTTCCCTGCAAGTCATTCCCTGATCCAAGAGGCTATCCCATTGATTGCGACCAGATTCCTTTGAACTTTGTTTTCAGTCTTAGCATTCTCTATAGGAATTTTCAAAAAGGCTTATTATTCTTTCAGAACAATCTGTGTGAGTTGCTCTTACAAAAGCTGAGGAAACCTTTTGGTGTGCAGAATTTTGAAGTCATATGAAAGAGAATACAAACCATTGTTTGCATTGAGATGAAAGAGATATGCTTAATTTCTTCAGACTAATTCAGAGATACAATTGGATGTCAACAGAAATAATGAGCCTAATTGAAAAACTAAAAATGTGCATGAAGGCACACCTTAGAAATTAAAAATAGAATCATGCATTTTTTCTGTGGAATAACATTCACTAGGACAGAAGTTCTCACGAAAATGAGGCTTCTTTGACCGTTGTCATTTTCCTAGCTAATGAACCAGAGGCCTAAAGCAGCAGTACAAATAGCCACACAGCAGACCTGAGCAAACAGCTCATTCCCTGAGGAACAGAAAGTTCTTGTCTTCCTCTGTGCCCAGAGATTGGAGGTGGCAGCATGGACGTAGTTGGGCCCTGGCTCTCTTTTACTCTCAGTCTTCCCTCCTGACCCTTCCTCCTCCCCCTGAGCCCTTTCAATGTCTGCTTCCCATGTTGCCCATGCAGGACCATTCTGCCTTCTCAAGGCATCATCCGAAAACGCATTTATAGAAATAGATCTGTACTTCAGTTGCATGTGTCATACCCTTCCAGAACTTTGCACTGGCTTTTCCCTCTCATCCGGAAAACTGCCTCCCTTGTCCACCTGGAAATATGTTACTGATCCTTCTAAATCCAGCTCAGGTGTCACTTTCTCCAAGAAGCCTTTCCTGACTTCCATGCTGCCCTAGACCAGCCACACCTCAGCTGATTCCACAACTTCCCGGCTGAGTCTAGAAGAGCTGCCAAGCTCAGCACAGACTAAACTGCTGACCCAAAAATCATTAGGTAGGCGAATGCTTATTCTTTTAATCCACTAAATTTGGGATTAGTTTGTTACACTGCAATAGCTTCTTGATACATTGCCCATGTTACATGTACTGAATTTTAGTTGTTTACATGTCTATCTCCCAACCTAATAAGAATTCCTTAAAAGACAGAAACCAGGCCTCATTCTCACTTCAGCACTTAGGTCAGTGTAATGTATGTGATAGATGTTTGATATGTATTTGTTTAATTGAAATTGTTGAATTAAGCTCTATGTTATAGTTTTAATGCTAGAATTTTAGACATCAAGATACTAAATGGGTTATGCTAATGCCTTTAGAATCACTCCGGATATCCAACCACCTTTTCTACCAACAAGTTGCTAGAATGTTGAATTTCATACAAACATTTTTTCCCTAGAGTTGCTTTCTAGATGGGGAAATGACTCTATGAAATAGTAACTCTGTGCTATATATTTGTATGTTGCTTCTGTAAGAATAAGGCAGATTCCAGTCTATGTCCAGCATATTCAGTGCAAAATATTTTGAAGCCTGTGACTAAATATCAGCTGTTCATGCATCTCTGACAAACCACATGTCCCACCCTTTATGAAATGGGATGGAAAGAGAATGATAGCTTAAAGTCCTCTTTCTTTAAGCAAATAATATTCAGACAAATGATACTTCACACATTCTCCACAAACCTTCCCCTTATTTTTTTAGCAAGTGAAAACAATCAACAATACAGCTTACTTTTTTTATTTAACAAAATTCTCAAGAGAATAAACATATCACCAATCATTTCATATATTTCTCTGATTTATTGCCTGACTAAGGCATTCAAATTCTATATTATAAACATTTACAAATACGTATTTTATATTTAACATATGGGGGACCATTTTTGTCCTCTGATACCTGTAGGAAAATACCATGGTTTCAGAAGGGTGTTATTTAACAGGAATAATGCCTTCCATCACTTTGAGTGTTTTTCAAAACCTTTGAGACCATGCCTTTGTTTTGTTCCATTACAAGTGGGTCTTTCATTGGGCTATAAAAATTGAGAAGGATTAGACAGCTAGATGTTAAGTCAATGAGTTTTTTCAAGAGATACATATGTAATGTAGTAGTAATCGTACTTTTGAATGAGTCAGGTAATTGATTCTGTGAACTATTTCCCTGCCTTTCACTGTGTGCTCACTGCAGAGAAGTCATTTCTCCAGTTTATGGCCAACATTGTATTTAAGATTATACCAACAGTGCCCAGTAGCTAAAATATAACAGAAAGGATTCGGTTAGTGTGATGCAAAGGCTCAGAGGATATTTCTGTGCACTTGACACTGCCCTAGGTGGAAAGGATTTGGAGTCATTTGAGGGTACCTTGGTACACATGCTAGAATACCCTATATTTGGGATCAATAAATCTCTGTCTCTGAAAAGCCAACAATGGGTCTCCCTTGCCAATGTTTGTATATTGCATCAAAGCAATCATATTTTTAATGAATATGTGAGCTACTTGTTTGGGCTGTTATTTAATTAAAAACAAGTGAATTAATTACATTGATCAAATCTAAGATGCTATCAATTATAAGATGTACCTTTATTTTATGTATCAATTAAACCATGCCACAATGTGGTCAATTAAACCATGCCACAATGTTTTAATGAGAGTCCTGAACAGAATGTGAATGAATCAATCATATATCTTACTGCTTTCAAATTTCTTTCATCTTTTCTGAGTGGAGAGGCAATTTACATTCCCTTCAATGCAATGTTCCCTGTGTGATGAGGGAAAAAAAACTTTTTCATGTGTCTCAGTAACCAAATGTAACAGTTGCATCTACTCTCGGGTATCTGTCATCCTTTATTTTCTCCTATAAAGCACCCAGTTGTTGCATTGCAAGAGAATGTGGAATTACAGCCATTCCTCCAATAACTAATA
The DNA here is from genome assembly GCA_004026545.1 of Mormoops blainvillei. Classification (NCBI taxonomy): domain Eukaryota; kingdom Metazoa; phylum Chordata; class Mammalia; order Chiroptera; family Mormoopidae; genus Mormoops; species Mormoops blainvillei. Next base: position 18,875 of record PVJD01001444.1, on the reverse strand, counting down.
TTTGCTACATTAATATCAAATTTGCACACCACTGCTCAGTTTCCGGGCTTTTATGTGAACACAATAAGTGTTCATTTCAATGCCAAATCATGCTGTAATCTTTTTGAAGACATTGTCAGCAGAGTTCCAACTCAACACGTGTTGTCACATAATGCACATCGCTCTCCAAAGTGATGACAATGAATAGCCATGACCAAGTCACCCATGCACAGGAAAGGACAACTATACCACTACCTGGCTGACTACAATGGTTAAGGTGACATTGACTCTGAGGCTGATTTCAGGGATGCTAACATGGAAAGAAGGTGCATCCTAGAACTGATAAAACTCAGTAAAGTCACTCAGTTAAACTTCCAAAACACTTCTTCTTTTTCTAACATAAATGTATAAGAATGGTTGCAAGTGAATGACAGAATGACAATCATTTAAACCTTTTAAAATGTGCAAAATAGTGATAAGAGCAAGGTGATGACTGTGGGTTTGGGAGAGATGGAGTTGATAAGAGAAATATTTTTAAAAATTCACATTAAGGAAATTTACTCATTGAATTATAGAGGCTTAAAGGAACTATAGCAAAGACCCCTAGTTGCCCCCAAATCCATTCCTTCCTTTAACCTTAGTAATGAAACCTCATCTATACATGCATGCAACTAAGAACATATACTTCCCACCTCCTTTGCACTTATCATGATCATATGACCCAGCTTTGGCTCCTGAGATGAAAATAATAGTTGGAATTCTGGGAAGGCTGCTTAATGGGAGTAGCGCAGCTGGGAGGAAAGCCCTTTTATTCTTAACACCCTTCTCTTCCCTGCTGCCTGTAATAAGAATATAATATCTGATTCCCAGCAGCCGTCCTGGGCCATCCTTGAGGATGAAAGCTTTGAACCAGGACGGGGAGTAAGGCAGGTAGAAGTAAAGCACCGTGGGCCTTTGATAAGTTTATGGCGCTGACTCAATAGTCCTGGACTACATGTTTCCAAGTTTGTTTGTTTTTTGTTTTTTGTTTTTGCGTGAAGAAGAAATTATCTTTTATCTTGTTTAAGCTACTGTCTTGTGTTTAAGCTGGGTTTTCTGTTGTATGCAGCCAAGGCCAAACCTAATTGATAAAGGAGCCCTCTTTCTTCAGTTAGGGTTCAATTTATGTAGATTAATGGCACAAGAATCTATTAAGCTCCCGCTGTTTCCCTGGGATAATGTGAAGAATGTAAAGAAATTAAAGGCATTATAGTTCTTTAAAAAAAAATAACAGTTCTTCATGGGTAGTATTACTAATAATTTTACAGAGGCAAACACTTTCCAAACATTTCATGAGTGCCTGGTACAGTGATGGGAATGCTACAGCGAGCAGATCCTGCAATAACCACCCCCACTTTTGGCTCCCTTAGCACAATTTTGAGTATCCTATTTATCATGTTAAGAAAGCAATCCAGAGAGTGTCCTTAAGGCAACATTGCTCTCCGCAGATACCACAAATGGAAAAATGTGCATTTTTCTCAAGTGCTGGAGCTACAAAAAGTGTTAGCATCTCCCTATTCCCCAAAAGAGGAAAGTTGAGAGAATCTGTCATAATATGAGATTTAAAACCACAGCATCTTCCTGACAGCCTTCTTATGCTCTGCTGGAAGAACTGATGGCATTCATATCATATTTTGAAACTCTTTAATTATTTTAGCAGAAAGGCTTTTCAAAATTGCATTTTATATCTGTGGAAGAGATTTTCAACTTATTGGTTATTTTTTAAGTGTCCATATCCCCTTACCCTTTATTTACTTGGTAAATATTGTAATACTTTGCCCCTCAGAGGTCTACGTGTGAACTTTGAAACTGACACTGATATTTATAGCACTATTAATAAGTCATCATTTGTTTTGATCAAATTGGGAAGCAGAGGCTTCTCAAAAAGAAAGAATTAAAAAACGTAAGTAAAAATTACATTTATAAAGCAAAAACAGGCTTATTAAAAATTTCTGAAATTCTACTCCTAATGTCTTTCAATCTCTCCATCTTCCATTTTCCTTGCATTGACAGAACTCCCTTTGAAGTCTTTGGAAGCTTTCTGTAAGAAAAAACATATATACATGGGTGTGGAGCCAAAAATTGAGCTCATTGTTCTGCCCTTATAAAATGTGTTTTTCGAAGATTTGCCTTTCATATTGTAGATGGAAGAGAGGATGTGCAATTTTACCTTGTGTAACATCTTTGCCTGAAAAGCTCAAAGTATTTGTAGACATTTTTTAATGAATAGTTCCCATGTTTGCCTGCTGAGGATGGCAGAGGTTTGTGTAATTTACTTCCATTTTACACCTGAGGAAACTGATATTTAAGGAAAAGAGGCTCAGAATTTCAACCAGTAGCAAAACTAAGAAAACAAACCCAAACCTTGCCACCAGGCTAATGATGCCCAGTTTAATGATCCTGGAGGTTAAACATGACCTCCAAACATAACGCTATCATTAGAAAAAAATCACCGTACGTATTGTCATGTTCCATTTTAGTATAAACTGTGCATTTATTATGTAGGATCATTTGTATTTATTTTGACTATTTTCCAGTTTACTAGCCTCTGTAATTTTAGTAACTTCTGATTTTGGTACTGTTTTGAAATAGAATTTTGATAATGTTTTTATAGTCATTCTAGCTCATTCTAAGTACATAAGTGCACTGGTTTCCAAACCAGTGGAAACACAGAACTCACATATGTATATCAGATAAAATTACATTTTGACCAATTTTCTGTACACAGAGAACAGCTAGAAAACACGCATAAAACTCAAAACTATATATTTGAGATCTCTTTTTAAAAAATTTTATTTATTTATTTTTAGAGAGAGGGGAAGGAAGGAAGAGACGGAGAGAAACATTAATGTGTGATTGCCTCTCTCACACCCCCTACAGGGGACCTGACCTGCAACCCAGGCATGTGCCCTGACTGGGGAATCAAACAGGTGACCCTTTGTTTCGCAGGCCGATGCTCAATCCACTGAGCTACACCAGCCATGGCTTCTCTCTTTGTTTTTTGAGACATTTGTTTTGTTTTATTCTCGTTTGGTTTTATCTGAATCATTTCTGCCATCATTTTGGACATTCAATAAGTGCTGAAAGAATAGATATGTTAACATTACATTTCATGAGCCCCTTTTAAAGGATATTGATGTAACTTCTACCAATTTAAATTATTTTAGTTGGTTGTTTTCCAGTTGCTTAAATGTCCAAATGGTTTAGATATAATTAGAACTACTTAGGATTTAATTTTATCTTTTTAATAAAAATGATATTGATGTACATGCTTAATTGAGTTATACCATAATTCACACATGTTTATCAAGAGATGTCACCCTGCCTGGTGTAGCTCAGTGGATTGTGTGCCAGCCTGCGAACCAAAGGGTCTCTGGTTCGCCCAATCAGAGTACATGCCTGGGTTGTGGACCAGGTTCCCAGTAAGGGGCATGCTAGAGGCAACCACGCATCGATGTTTCTCTCCCTCTCTTTCTCCCTTCCTTTCCCTCTCTCTAAAAATAAAAAGATAAATAAAATCTTTAAAAATAAATAAATAAATAAAAAGATTTATTTATTAAAACAAAACAAAACAAAAACAAAGATATAGTTCTTCACCTTAGGAAGCAAACAGGTGGATGGCGGCAAGCAAACCAAACAAATTAGTAAAAGTGACTGACACCTTTCCAATAGCTCACTTATTCACATGGACAAAGCATTTTGTTTCAGAAGTTCATAGGAAATTACAGATAAATAGCTTAAAACTTAAAAATGTGCTCATTTTAGCTCCCTATTTTCTCAACTCCCTGCGCCCCCTGACCTTTTTTGTTTTTTCCCTCAGAATCCTGCACTCTCTGTCACCCTCCCCCACCTCAGGGTCAACTCTAGAATTTCCTAAAAGGGGTCTCCCATGTTATCATTCTTTTTTCTCTTATTTAAGGGCTAGGACTTAAGGTTTGTATTTTAAACTCATTATGAGACCCATCATCAATTGTAAAAAGTCAACTTACACACCATGATATGTGGTTTATTCCTCCTTGGAGTATATGTTAATTTCTATCTTTAAAATCATCCCTTTGTAGAAAAATGCTAATGAGTATCACTAGAAAAATAGAATCATAAATGTCTGACTGGACACAGAGTTAAAAATTGGAGTCCCCACTCATCAGTGGTGCAGTATGTAGCCAAATAGCTTACAGAGTCTCCTCTATTTTATCTTCGAAATAATTTACTATTACAAGGCACATATAACTTTTGTCTGTAAAATTAGTCAATAGATAAGGCTCTTATTTTTACTTTACTATTAAGGAAATAAAAAAACGAAAGCAAAAACCCAAAACAGGATCTCCAATGCATGGGACATTTTTGGCAGATAGCTGAGAACAAGAAAAGGAGGCTTGGACTGGCCCCAGAGGGTTCAGAGGGCCTTCCATACATGTTTTCAGTACCATGAAAACTGGCAGTTTGAAGGAATGTAAAGGAAAGAAATATTCTGCTTTCCTTCAAAAATGACTTGTGCTTCCTCATGCAGGCAAAATAAACCCTTTATAAAGCCACATAAGCAGCCTTCCTTTGCAGTGTCACTGATAAACATTTCCAGACTAGCAAGAATTGTTTTCAAAGCATTTAAAAAACCATTTATCATAAATAAATAAATAAATAAATAAATAAATAAATAAATACCATCTATCCTAACAAATGGAAAATGTGGGGGTTTTTCTCAGGTCACTTTATCATACCTGAGGATTAATATGTTTTTAATTAACGGCTGGGCACAAAATTGGGTTTACTGAGTGTCATTGTGATTACTCCCCCGAGACACCCACCATCAATGCTAACTCTTGACACCCCAAGGCCACATTATGTATTCAGTGGTTAGAAGGGTGATTTCTGAGGCCTGGCAGCTGTTGGTGTTAAAGCTATTGTGTGGGAAACAAAAGCCATTCTGTTCTGTTCTCCAGCCGCCTTTGTATCATTGATACAGGAGCTGTTTCAAAAATGGGGCATAATTCTTTACCACGGAATTTCATTACTGCCCGTACACTTCTGGAGCGCAAAGGAGAATGTCTGAACATAGCTCCCATGGGGGGAATCTTGGGCTCTGACCTCTCTTAAGATGCTTGTATTTTAATTCTGTTAATTTGACCCATGATTAGATACCATCATACCAACAACTATGCTTCCTATCTTCCTTTCCCTAAACCAACAGACCCAAGGCTGGCTAGAATGAATTTGCTGCCACCCTGCTTGTCTTGGAAATTAAACAGAACACAGTACATGGTAGCACCAACAGGTACCAGTATTAACTAGTTTTCTCTCAGAATTCCTCATTGACCTGTTCTGGGAAATTTTCATGGAGCAGATCAGAGTTACATTTATTTGAAGAACAGACACTTTTCACCCAAATGATATACGAGTATTCATTATTATCATTTAGAAAGAATATCCATTTATAAGGTTTTCAGTTGCATATAAAAGAAGCAAACTGATCTAACCAATCATGGAAATGTAGTGGACTGTGTCATTCTCCCCAGCCATTCCTCCCTCCCTCCCTCCCTCCCTGGTCTGTGCCCTTGCTATGTGACTTTGAGGTTCCTCTCACTACAGGTGAATCCACTTCCCCATCTCATGGAATTTGGGCTTAACCACATAATTTCTGCTTTGACCAGGCTGAAGAAGTATTGCTTCTTCTCATTTTTCACACTTCTACCATTGCCATGAGAAGAACATACCCCAGCTATCATGCATCAAAGAAGATAAGAGAGATATGAGGCAAATCTGGAATTTGCAGGTTGGAGCGAAGCCCAGCTGAGTCCAGCCTACTTCTAATTGACCTGGCATTGCATGAGTGAGAATAGATGACAGTTGCTTTAAGCCAATGCTTAAATTTTTTAGGGTTGTTATGCAGCACGATTGTGCCAATAGCTTCCTGATATTTATTGCTCATGTATCTGGTGAGTCCAAAGGTAGCATGGGCTTCAGGTAGTGTTTGAAAAGAATTCCTGTTCTATTTCTCTGTGATTCTCTTGGGACTTCAACTCAGGATGGTTTCCCTCTTGGTGATATGGTGACTATATCATTTCAGGCTTCATATCTGTACGCAGTGCTATCTGGAAGGCAAAAGCCTTCTCTTTTCTTCTCCAACCAGCATACAAAAGTCCTGGGCTTCACTATGATTAGGTCAAAGTAGATCATATGTCTATCCTGGGCCAGTTGTTGAGCCAGGAGTTGTGGGATTATTTGACTTGGTTTATGTCAATCAGAGTCCTCTCTTAAATATGGGAATGGGCTCAATCTCTCCCAAAATCTATGGCGTGCTTCATTAAAGATGGGAGTGGGGGTGGAACAGATACTGAGAGACATGAGGAGTATTAATTTTAGAACCTAAAATCTCCAAATTTTGTTTTTAAGTTCTATTAATAAATTATTTTGCTCAAGAAAATTTTCTATCTCTGTGCTGCTAGACTAGCCAGAGCTAGAGAGAGGGGATTTATCTTCTAGAGTTAACTAACCTGTTACCTGGGAAATGGCAAAGCATGTGACCATATCCATGCCACTTTATACACTGGAAGCTGAGAGCCCAGTTTTACATAGGACTTTACTATTAGTTCACTGAACTTCCTGCCCCTGGCATCACAAGATTTTAAGATAACTAAAAGTAGATTTGGCTTACTAGAATTCAAAGATCTCTAACCTAGAGGATGTTACTGCTGATGTAATGAGAATTTAACCAAGTGGGGTACGTTGATAAGGATGTAATTCCATTGGCTACTGACTTCCATTGTTTCCAATGAGAAGTCAGCTGTAATTCTTATTATTGTCCAGATACATAGTAAGCATCAAATAAAAATATGTTGAATAAATGAATTAGAAACAAAGTCTCTGACACAGTCTAATGTTTTTTAAGAATATCCCACCATCTCTCTGAAAGACCTTCCTTTGTACATTTAATGCTGCCACCCTCCCCATGCCCTCCCACACCAAGCTTCATCAGGAATGTGAATTAAACAAATTATCTATCCAGGTAATTTCTGCAAATATGAACAATAATGTGATCATTAGTTACTTTCTGTGCTTCTAAGAGTCTTCCCTGACCAACTCTTATCATCCAAATCTTTTTTTTCATTTAACAAGTATTTATATGCCATTCTCTAAATATTTTTACCCAACACCTGCTGTGCACAAGGTACTGTGTTAAGTAGAGTAAAAGATGCAGAATTGAAAAAAAGATAATGCTTGCCTTCAAGTACTCAACTATTGTGATGTAATTGTTGTTCAGGTCTCAGGGAAACCTTGGACAGTGAGAAAGGCTTGGGGCCTTTCATGAAACTCCAGATTCTCAGAAAGCAACTTGTTTGTCTTCTTGTGGGATTATTTATCTTATTGTCTCTAATTGTAAAGCACCTCAGTTCTGTATGAAACATCTGTCAACATTAGGACAAAAATGATCTAAACTAAGAATTTTGATGTGAACCAGCTTAGGTATTAGCTATAGTTCCATATTCTTACATTAATTTCTTAAAAATACCTCCCCATAGATTTCATCATGGCTGTGCATGGGCACTATTCAATTTGATTTGCTGATGATGTGCTGGTTAAATAATTCCACATAATTTCCAATTTGAGAATATAGACTCAGCTACATTTTCTTCAAGTCCCTCTTTTGGTATTTTTTTTTCCAGTTGAGTTATGCCTTGTACCATACAAACAGAAAACTAACACTGGAACCTAAAATAACTGTCAATGCCAGGATTGTTGTGGTTGGCGCGTCCAATGTTGGGATTTCCTTCCTGGAGACACTGGTATTTTGGTGAGTTTTTTTTCTTTATTCATTTGTTTTTAAAGGGGCCTTCTCTTCCTCATCTGAGAGTCTTTCGAAAAAACAGACTTGAGTTTGTTTATCACCCCACACCTTGAAATGGTCTAGACCAGAGATTGGCAAACTGTAGCCCCCAGGTCAAATCTGGCTGGTTGTTTACCTGCTTTTGAAAATAAAGGTTTGTTGGGTCATAGACATATTTATTTATTTGTGTGGTATTTGTGACTGTTTTCTTAATACAACAGCAGATTTGAGTAGCTGTAACAGAGACTATATGGCTTTTAGTATCTAAAATATGTACACTCTGATCCTTCCCAGAGCAAGTTTGCTAACCCCTATTTCATTCTAGTGTTTCCCTTATTGGACAGTTCATAGGCACCATGTGGAGCATCTGTTACAGATGTAGCTTTCCAGACCCCATAGTACTGAAACTTCCAAGGAGGGTTCTGGGAGCCTGTGTGTTAACAGGTGTGCCATACAATCAGACCAATTTGGGAACCAGTTTTGACTTTGTGCATCACAAATAGGCTTGCAGACATGGCAGGCAGGCCAGGACCTGTCTTCCAGCCCCTGCATTTTGGGTGCCAGGGAACAAAGTGAAACCCTGCAGGGAAGACTGACAGCTGCACTTCTCTTTGATGCTGTTTTCTATTAATCTCAAAGCACTAAACAGGTTTCCTTTCAGAGCCTGTTTTCTTGATAGGTGGTTCTAGAGGATTCACAGCTTCTTCCAACTAGCTCTCTATATGCTCACCGAACCTCAGCACTTCCTTCACAGAAAGAGCCCTGGGTTATTGTCCAAGAATTTGGGTTCCTAGCCTGACATCACTATCACCTGATATAGAACCCTTAGAAGTATTGCTTAATGTCTCTTAGATTCAATTTCCTCATTTATCTTTAAAAGTTTCTTAGGTGTTATTAAAGACCCTGACTTTGGGGAACTACAGATTGCTGAATTAAAAAAATCCAGTTTTTTTCCAAATCTTTTGCTCAGGTTTACATGAGAAACTGTAGCTACTTTTTAAAACTACAAGTGCTAAGAGGCAAACAGAAGATGGGAAAAAGCAGCCCCACCATGACTCCTCCAGAAGCCAGCAAAACTGTCAGGTGCCAGACAAAGAGAGAGATGGAGGAAATGCCCCCTAAAGGTTCTTATGCCTGGTTGACATGGAGACGAACTAACCCCACTCGGTTATTTTGCTCATATATCACAATACCCAGATAAAGATTTTTTTCACTTTCCAGCCAGTTTGTTCAGTTATTTGGAACATACCCTTAGTTAAATAGAAATAAATTGAATGTTATTATTGGAATTAGGAACAGAGTTCATGGGACTTAAATATTGTGGTCAGTCTACAGAGATCTTTTATTTCAAGAAGGAAATAAAAGCACCCAGAAGTACCCATTTTCCTCTGTGTGCCACATCATAGTTTGAGGGTTTCATTTGTTCTGATGAATCTCTTTTTAAAAAATTATATAATAATTTTATTCTTTGTACAAGCTGTTTACATACAGAGCATTCATAACATTAAATAAAATAAATTTTAAGGATTGTATTTAATTTTAGTTGCTGAATTTCATGTATACTACATATCTTTTGAGAAAAGGCCTTATTTGAGAATTCCATACCTCTAGTGAGGATTAAGTAAAAGCAAAATATCATCTTTTCCATGCCAAAGCTTCATGTGGTGGAAAAATACCAAAATCATTGTACAACAACATTCATTATAAATCATCTTCCATTCAAACTTTATAATGATTATAAAGAGTTCAAAGAAAAGAAATTTTAGAGAAAAATGAGCAGTTCCCCAAATGTCATATTCTTCCACTGATCTTAATTGGAAGTATTCAGTGTTGAAAATGTACACTCTAGTGAGCACAGGAGTCTGGCTGCTGACAGTGCTGAGAAATCCATGTTCCTGTATTATATCAAACTGTTAAAATTTTGTTAATAAAATTGTTACTGTGAGAACCCTTACTGGTAAAATTTCAGAATTATCCTTGTATTCCCTGAGTTTATTCTATGATAATGATATTCAACTTTTGCTTTGTCTTTGACTGAACATGGATGTCATTTTTGTGTGTTCTGTATACCTCTATCATCCATAATTTAGAAATCAGTGTTATAAAGCAATAAGAAGGCTTTGTAAGCCAATGGAAAAAATGAGCAACAGATATGAACAAGCAAATCACAGAAAAGGAAACCCAGATGGATGATATGTAATTTTACTAGCGATTAGAAAATGCAAATTAAACAATATTGAGACACCATTTTCATACTCATCGGACTGGAAAATTTTGAAATTCTGAAAATACAACATTGGCATTGGCAAGAATGTTAGAGTAACTGAGCTCTTCATATACTTTTGGTTGGAGTATATATTGATACTATCGATACTGCTTTAGAGAGCAGTTTGGAGTTTGGTTGTTTTTTGGTTCTTTCTTTCTCACAGGTTTTCTGATGGATCTTTTTATCTAAGACTCCGAACAGTGAGTCGTTTACGACCATTTTTTGAATGAGGAATTATCGAGGTGAAATTATAGCAGTCAAGAACTTATCATAAACAGGTCTTAAATCTTGTTGTTTTTTTTTAATTTTGAGAGTACATTAATTAAGACTGCAGAGAGAGAAACAAAGGAAGGACTTATAGTGGAAGAAGCAACAGGAGAGAGCCTAGATGGTGCTCTGCTTTGGCTCCCTAGAAATATTATAGGAAAAAGTGAGCCAAGGAGGGGCTGCTGTTGGCTCACCAAAAAGTCAGAGAAAAGGGGGACTTGGAGACACGTTCAGGTTATTATCCAGGGACAAGTTGCCACTGTCCACTGCTCCCCTGGTTGCAAGTGTCCTGGGGATTCTAAGAACTTAGGAATCAAAAGCACATCTGAGAGGGAAGAAAGGCATAGGCATGCTCTGGGAAGGGAGAGTGCCAACAAATCTTAAATCTGAATTTAGCTAAAGCTCTGGACTGGTAGTTCAGTTGGTTAGAGTGTTGTTTTGACCTAGATTGTGGGTTTAATCCCTGGTCAGGGCACATAGAAGAATCAACCAATGAGTTTATAAGTGGGTCAACAAATATCTCTGTCTCTATCTCTATCGTCTCAAATCAATTTTAATTTATCTATAAAATCTTATTTTATCTATATACTTAGTTATATGTTTTATTTAAATGATTTCATTAAGACAAATACATATAATATTCTTTTTGTGGAATTAACTAAGATTTACTAAAGACACATATAAATTTTAACACCTGTACTTGTTTGATTAAATTCCTCAATCAGGCAAACTTTTTAAAAGCATTTTAAAGTACTCATAATTCTCTATCATCATTACACAGATTATGTATACTAAAAATAGACTGGTATCAGTTTACGGATCTCTAATCCTTAAGAGAGGAAGTAGTTTTCTCATTATTTTCTCTAATTATTTTAAATTAGCAGTCACTATAGTAACCTGCTGAACATTTTACTTTACCAGTTTAACTGCCATTTGAACTAAAGTTTATAAATGATTTGAGCTGGAATGAAGTTGAAGAAACACAGTTTTCACCAAACACTGACCCCCAGTGAAGATAAAATTTAGATTTTGGAGGCAAGATTCAGAAAAATCTCCCTCCTTATGCTCCTACACTATGTTATCTAACTTGACTGGGGTGCCACAGCTCCTGGAAAATTTTAGACCCAGTACAGCAATCTCTTTTTCCAGAAAATCTGGTAATTCTGTCAACTGGTGACAAAGGAGACACAACTCTTTGTTCTTATTTACACGCAAAAAAAAATTACAAAATGCATTTGGTCTCCTCTTCAAAGGACACCAATCCCAGTCCTTGCATAAATTCTTTGCCCTTGTCATATCCTTCTTTCCCAGAGTGCCAAGGTGATACCGGGGAGCTGATGGAATTCACTCAAAGTCACCAACTAATAACTAGAATATGGGAAGAGAATATTGAGGGTGATTTTTTTTTAGTACAATACTTTATCTGGTCCTCAGCTGCTACCCATCCACAGTTACATCTACACAGATACCTTCTTTTCTTGGTTGTCAGGCCTATAAGTCACCCAGCATCATTTTCTTGTCCTTACGAGGGCGAGGCCTCTTGGGACCTCCGGCATCAGTGACATGTGTGCCAGACATTTTCTTGCATACACACACTGGCATCCCTTGCAGTTCTCCTCGTCTTCCTGGTCCTGATGAATCTTACAGTGCTGAGCTGCGTGGCAGCGCTGCCCTTACAGCCTCCTGCTTATCTCTATCAACTTTCCCAAGGCCACTGGCTAGCTGATGGAGAAGGACAGATATGCAGGGTAATTCAGGTTGGGGTGAGTCTTAAATAATTTGCTCCCCTCCCCCATATACAGGTCTTGTGCAGTTGTTTACTGAAAGTGCTATGCCCAAGCAGCTCCAAGGGGGGACTGTTCAGGCCTTCATACCCCACCCTGTGGCCCGTGTGAGCTTTAGCTGCAGATGTATCCTGACCTTCTCTTCCCATCATATGCCCTGCCAGGGTGTGGGCCCCAATGGTGGGAACCAGAAGCTGAGCAGGGGAAGGGCAACAGGTGCAGGACAGGAGAGGAACTTTCTTGGGGTGGGGGGCTGTAGAGGAGAAACCCCCATTCATCCAGTGGTATAGAGGGCAATGAACTAGAGGAAAAAGGCAACTCCTAAGACATTTTTCTATGAATTATCCATGTTCTTCTTCATGCCCAAGACATTCAAGTGATGGACCTGAACTGTTTTCAAAGTATGAAAAAGTAAGTTGTGGCTGATAGTTTGCATTCCTTTGGCTGGCTGGTTCTTTGGGACTGAAAGTTCTTGACCTGGGCAACATAAGCATTCCATGCATATTATCCTTCAGAGTATTTCTGTTAATAAGATCCCTTTAAAACCCTAACCACTGGAAAAAGTAGAAAGACCTTGGCCTTGACCATCAGACCCCCTCTGCTGCCAGCCAGTGGTATGCCCCGATGGGTGGTCCTAGTCTCACCGTGCTGGGGGTCACAGCAGGGGACCCTCATGGTCCTGGTACCTTGAAGGTACTGTCACCCTAGGAACTCCACCAATCGTATCACAGGTCTAAAGGGAATTATCTACTCTTGGACAAACAGCTAGATCTAGAGCTGAGCTTCTAGCCTCTGAAAAGCTCTTTCCAGAAAGCAACAGGTCTCTTTTCACAAAGAACAGGGAGTCATATTTTTACCAGTCACTTTTGTACCAAGTCTAGCCCTGATGAACTCCCCAAATGTAATACTTCGAATACTTCAGGCTTTCCACAAAAGTACTCCAAAACTATTTTTAAAAAGAAATATGGAAAAGTTATACCAAAAAAGAACAGGAATGAAGCCTCTGAACTCATATTTTATGACCTTTTCACTCACAGTGTGGTCCGTGGACCAACAGTATCAGCATTGCCTGGGAGCCCCTTTGAAAGGTAGAACCTCAGGCCCTGCCACAGGCAGTGGCCAAAAGATAGAGATTCTTTTCCAGAATTACACAGAACAGCTTCTTCACTGCCTCTTGGGCATGAATTGGCTGCGCTGAAGCAATTACTATTTTATTCTCTCCCAGCTCGCTCATGTCTATGCTTCCATGTGTCATATTATTTATTCTTAATTATGGAGCAGTTTCTTTTAATCCATTATTTTAGAATCCTTCCTAATTCAATTCCCAGCAGAGAATCTATTGAAGTACCTATAATGATACTAGAAAAATGCATCAGTGAATCATGGGATGACATGACTGACAGCAGCCCTGGGTGATGTCCCGATGACCCTTTGTGTGACTAAACAAAAAGACACTTTGATTCCAGAAAAGCACAGGTGGACCCTGAAGCCTAAGCTCACATTGCCTTCCAGTTCAACCACCAGGACCCACAAAATACTCTCACCACGGGATGAAGTCTCTGATATTCAGCCTAGACGTTGATCCTTCATCTGGTAACTAAGAATAGCTTGAAATTGTAGGGCATGTTTGCAAAGCTACAGTTGTGGTCAAATGACCATCACTCCTGTTATCGGGCCGCATAGGACCATACAACATCCGGAGCAGCTGTGGGGCCTGGTGTAGCCAGGCAAGTGCTGAATTTGGCTTTTTATTTTTACATTTATTTGAGGACATCTGAAACCTTCACTGCGGCCTGTCACCGAGTAGGTGACTAATTAAATAGTTAATGCTTACTTGCTGATCTCAGAGTGAAAGCCCTATTAATAGGTTGGTGACCATCATCATTCCATACTATCAGTCTCTGACACATGAATTGATGGACATTTGCTCTCTGATGGCCATGTTGGGACCAGGGAAAATGCAATGTGAAGGCTAGGCCCCATGGCATGTGTGGTACTGCCCTCTTCATTGCTAGATTGCAGGCAGACATCAACAGGGTAGATCGGATCTCACCATATTGTATGTTGGCATCACAGTGGGACCTGTCAAGGATTGATAGAGAGTCTATCTTGTGGCTGGGCTGGGGTGGGAGGGAGGGGAGACTTATATCAGGCTCAGAGGCCCAGCCTCCCTAGGCAGAAAGACCTGATACTCTGCTACTAGAAAATTATTACCTGGGACTCTCCCAGTGTTGCTAATCACAATCAGGCTTTCTAATCTATTTCCAATATTTAAATGTAATTAATGCTAAATGAAAGTATCTCTATTTATTGAAATTATCCATTCCTGCTCAGTTCAGAATAACCTTATCTCCAATTATCCACTTTAGAGACTCCTAGAACAAAAGAAAAGACTCTTTGAGCAACATTAGGCCTTTTTTGAAATCAACTTATTGTCATTTTTGTTAAGGTGCATTTGTTGTGATGCTTTGGCATTAAGGGTATTAAGTATGTAAAGCATTCTTTACAGTCACACAAGTGCAAGCCACATACACAGACTGAGTAATAGATTTACTCACTCAGTCTTCACCCTCTACTACCAGATCATTTTCAAATGATGACATAAGCCTCTGTCTTGGTTTGTGTTCCTTCAAAAGCTTAAAAAAAAGAATTTGGTTGCAAGTAGTGGGGGTGATCCTGGGGAACTACCAGAGAGAACAGAGCAGTTGAGATGGGAAAGGGAAGAAAATAAAGTCCCCCAAAAGTATTTGTCAGCAGGTCACTGTGGGCAACTGAAATTCAATCCCACTGGACACAACTGAGACTGTTCCCCCTGTGAATGAAGAATCTGAGCTATTTACCCACCAGGTCCTGTCCTTACGACTGCATGGTCACCCTAGGGTGCTCTTCCAGCTGGTCCTCTCAAGCCCCTATGGTCAGAGGATGCCCCCAGGAACAGAATGGTCAGAAAGCACTGGGATGGGAATCATTTGCAGGTGATGTCCTATGTCCCAGTTTGTTTTGTTTGTTCTCTTTATTTATATTCATATAGTTGCTCTTTAATGAAGCATGTGGGCAAAGACAAAGGCAGAGAAAAAGCAAAGAGAGATAAGAAGACTGTCAAGAGGGTTTCATGGCCACCTCTCTTCCCAGGTATACTTGCATCTCTAAAGGGAACCCCGGGTATAGAAGCCATGCAAAAGAGCCAGTCAGAAATGAAGAGTACAATATCTGAAATGGAGAATACACTAAAGGAATTAACAGTAGACTGAATGAAGCAGAGGGTCAAATCACTGATTTGGAAGACAGGGTAGCAGAAAACATCCAATCAGATCAGCAACAAGAAAGAATTAAAAATATGAGGATAGTTAAAGGGACCTCTGGGACAACATGAAGCATAACAACATCCACATCATAGGGCTACCAGAAGGAGAAGTTTCAAATTCCTAGAAACATACAATCATCCAAAACTGAATCAGAAAGAATCAGAAATCCAAACAGATCAGTTATAATGAATGAAACTGAAGCAGTAATTTAAAAAAAACAAACTTCCAACAAACAGAAGTTTTGGACCAGATGACTTCACAGGTGAATTTTACCCAACATTCAAAGAACTAATATCTAATTCTTCCCAAAAACTCTGAAAAATTCAAGAGGAGAGAAACTTTCAAGCTAATTTTATGAGACCAGCATCATCCTAATTCCAAAACCATATAAAGCCACTCCTAAGAAACAAAATTATGGACCAATATACCTGATGGTCATGGATGGACATGGACATGGATATGAAAATCCTCAACAAAATATAGCAAACTGGATCCAGCAATACATTAAAAAGATCATATACCATGATCGAGTGGGATGTATTCCATGCATGCAAGGTTGGTACAATAGCCACAAGTCTATAAACATGATACACCACATAAAATAGTAGATAAAAACCAAATGATTATATTAATAGATGGAGAAAAAAATTTGATAAAAATCCAACACCCATTTATATAAAAACTCTGCAAAGTAGGAAAAGAAGGAATATACCTCAACATAATAAAGGCCATATATGACAAACACTGCCAACATCATACTCAGTGAACAAAAACTACAAGTGTTCCCCTTACTAATGGGAATAAGACAGGGATGTCTGCTTTCACCTCTCTTATTCAACATAGTACTGGAACTCCTAGCCACAGTCATCAGACGAGAAGAAGAAATAAAAGGCATCCAAAAATGGAAAGAAGAAAGTAAAACAGTCATTATTTGCAGATGACATGGTACTGTATATAGAGAAACCTAAAGATTCCACTAAAACTACTAAAACTGATAAATGAATTCAGTAAAGTAACAGAATACAAAATGAATATCCAGAGATCAGTTGCATTTTTTACATCAATAATGAACTATAAGAAAGGGAAACTAAGAAAACAATCCCATTTATGATTGCATCAAAAATACCTAGGAATAAATTTAACCAAGGATGTAAAAGACCTGTACTTAGAAAGTTAAAAGACACTGAAGAAAGAAACTGAAGAAGGTACAGTTAAGTGGACAGGTACTGTTTCATGGACAGGAAGAATTAACGTCATTAAAATGTCCATACTACCCAAAGTAATTTATAGATTCAACATAATTCCTATCAAGATACCAATGGCATATTTCAAGAACTAGAACAAGCATTCCAAAAATTTATATGGAACCGCAAAAGATACTGAATAGCTATAGAAATCTTGAGAAAAAACAAAGGTGGAGGAATCATGCTGCCTGATATCAAACTGTACTACCGGGCCATAGAAATTAAAACAGCCTGGTACTGGCATGAAAATGGACATATAGATCAATGGAACAGAATAGAGAGTCCAGACATAAACCCACACCTTTATGGTCAATTAATATTTGATGAAGGAGGCAAGAACATACAATGGGGTAAATACAGTCTCTTCAATAAAAGGTGTTGGGAAAATCGGACAGATACATGCAAAAAAATGAAACTATACCACCTTCTTAAAACAAACACAAGAATAAACTCAAAATGGATTAAAGGCTTAATTGTAAGCCTGGAAACAATAAAAATCCTATAAGAAAACATAGGCAGTAAAATATCAAGCATTTCTTGTAGCAATATTTCTTTTGATATATCTCCTCAGGCTAAGGAAACAAAAGAAAAAAATAAACAAATGAGAATTCATCAAACTAAAAAGCTTTTGCATAGCCTAGAAAACCATCAACCAAATGAAAAGACAACTCACTGAATGGGAGAATATATTTTCCAATGACACATCTGACAAGGGGTTAATATAAAAAATATATAAAGAACATCTACAATCAACATCAGAAAAACAAAAAATCCAACTGAAAAATGGGCAAAGGGTGTTAATAGACACTTCTCCAAGGAGGACATACAGATGGCCAATAGACCTATAAAAAGATGCTCAGCATCACCAGTAATCAGAGAGATGCAAATTAAAAACACTATAACTTATCACCTCATGCCTATCAGGATGGCTGTCATCAATAAATCAACAAACAACAAGTGCTGCTGAGGATGTGGAGAAAAGGTAACCCTAATGTCCTGATGGTGAAAATGCAGATTGGTGCAGCCACTGTGAAAAGCAGTATGGAGTTTCCTTGAAAATTAAAAATGGAACTTCTGACCAAGATGGAGGTGTGGGTAGATACACTTTGCCTCCTTGCACAACCAAAAGAAAGATGACAACAACAAATTAAAAAAAAAAAACAAAACAACAGGAACTGCCAGAAAAGCGAATTGTGTGGAAGTCCGACAACCAAGGACTTAAAGAAGAAACGTTCATTGAGACTGGTAGGAGGGGCAGAGAGGATGTGTGGAAAAACTGTGACTGGTGGACTGGGGTAGGCAAGGCAGCAGCTGGTGGACTGAATATTCCCACATTTGCATGTGGATAAACCAGGAGGAACAACTGGGGAGTGAGAGAGACTTCGCAACCCAGGGTTCTGGCACGGGAAAAGAAAGCCACAAATCTCTACTGGTAAAAACCTGTGTGGGTTGCAGTGGTAGGTAAAACTGCCAGTCTCACAGGAGAGTTCATTTGAGAGACCCACAGGGTCCTAGAACGTACACAAACCCGCCCACCTGGCAATCAGCACCAGAAGGGCCCAGAAGGCTTGTGGGTAGCAGAGGAAGTGATTGAGAGCCAGCCAAGAGCCAAGCAAGCGGCATTATTCCCACTCAGTCCCCTTCCCCACATACAGCGCCACAAGGCAGAATTGTTGGTTGCCCTGCCCTGGTGAATACCTAAGGCTTCACCCCTCACAATGTAAAAGGCGCTCCAAGACAAAAAAAACAAACAACAAAAAAAACCCAAACGAAAGAACAGATCAAAGCTTCAGAAATAGAACTGAACAATGAAGAGGTTGCCAACCTAACAGATGCAGAGTTCAAAACACTGATAATCTGGAAGCTCACAGAAATGGTGGAGTATGGTTGCAAAATGGAGGAAAAAGTGAAGGCTGTGCAAGGTGAAATAAAGAACATACAAGGAACCAACAGTGAAGAGAAGGAAACCAGGACTCAATTCAATGGTTTAGAACAAAAGGAAGAAATAAACATCCAACTGGAACAGAATGAAGAAACAGGAGTTCAAAAAAATGAGGAGAGAGGCTTAGGAACTTCTGGGACAATTTTAAATGCTTCAACATCTGAATCATAGGGATGCAAGAAGGAGAAGAGGACGAGCAAGAAATTGAAAACTTATTTGAACAAATA